>NW_025555927.1:0-52880 GCF_020424385.1 Procambarus clarkii
CAGTTTTCAAAATGTCTGAAATGTCGGAAATTTGACTCCTGAGCGTGATTTTTGAGCCGAATTCTGACTCTCTGCACCTATTTTCAGTTTCAAATTACGACATTTCATACCGAAAATATGCCAATTACTGAAAACGGCGATGGGTCATATTTTGCCCAAACCCCCCTGCAGTTTTCAAAATGTCTGAAATGTCGGAAATTTGACTCCTGAGCGTGATTTTTGAGCCGAATTCTGACTCTCTGCACCTATTTTCAGTTTCAAATTACGACGTTTCATACCGAAAATATGCCAATTACTGAAAACGGCGATGGGTCATATTTTGCCCAAACCCCCCTGCAGTTTTCAAAATGTCTGAAATGTCGGAAATTTGACTCCTGAGCGTGATTTTTTATCCGAATTCTGACTCTCTGCACCTATTTTCAGTTTCAAATTACGACTTTTTATACCGAAAATATGCCAATTACTGAAAACGGCGATGGGTCATATTTTGCCCAAACCCCCCTGCAGTTTTCAAAATGTCTGAAATGTCGGAAATTTGACTCCTGAGCGTGATTTTTGAGCCGAATTCTGACTCTCTGCACCTATTTTCAGTTTCAAATTACGACGTTTCATACCGAAAATATGCCAATTACTGTAAACGGCGATGGGTCATATTTTGCCCAAACCCCCCTGCAGTTTTCAAAATGTCTGAAATGTCGGAAATTTGACTCCTGAGCGTGATTTTTTATCCGAATTCTGACTCTCTGCACCTATTTTCAGTTTCAAATTACGACTTTTTATACCGAAAATATGCCAATTACTGAAAACGGCGATGGGTCATATTTTGCCCAAACCCCCTGCAGTTTTCAAAATGTCTGAAATGTCGGAAATTTGACTCCTGAGCGTGATTTTTGAGCCGAATTCTGACTCTCTGCACCTATTTTCAGTTTCAAATTACGAAGTTTCATACCGAAAATATGCCAATTACTGAAAACGGCGATGGGTCATATTTTGCCCAAACCCCCCTGCAGTTTTCAAAATGTCTGAAATGTCGGAAATTTGACTCCTGAGCGTGATTTTTTATCCGAATTCTGACTCTCTGCACCTATTTTCAGTTTCAAATTACGAATTTTTATACCGAAAATATGCCAATTACTGAAAACGGCGATGGGTCATATTTTGCCCAAACCCCCCTGCAGTTTTTAAAATGTCTGAAATGTGGAAATTTGACTCCTGAGCGTGATTTTTGAGCCGAATTCTGACTCTCTGCACCTATTTTCAGTTTCAAATTACGACATTTCATACCGAAAATATGCCAATTACTGAAAACGGCGATGGGTCATATTTTGCCCAAACCCCCCTGCAGTTTTCAAAATGTCTGAAATGTCGGAAATTTGACTCCTGAGCGTGATTTTTTATCCGAATTCTGACTCTCTGCACCTATTTTCAGTTTCAAATTACGAATTTTTATACCGAAAATATGCCAATTACTGAAAACGGCGATGGGTCATATTTTGCCCAAACACCCCTGCAGTTTTTAAAATGTCTGAAATGTCGGAAATTTGACTCCTGAGCGTGATTTTTGAGCCGAATTCTGACTCTCTGCACCTATTTTCAGTTTCAAATTACGACTTTTTATACCGAAAATATGCCAATTACTGAAAACGGCGATGGGTCATATTTTGCCCAAACCCCCCTGCAGTTTTCAAAATGTCTGAAATGTCGGAAATTTGACTCCTGAGCGTGATTTTTGAGCCGAATTCTGACTCTCTGCACCTATTTTCAGTTTCAAATTACGACGTTTCATACCGAAAATATGCCAATTACTGAAAACGGCGATGGGTCATATTTTGCCCAAACCCCCCTGCAGTTTTCAAAATGTCTGAAATGTCGGAAATTTGACTCCTGAGCGTGATTTTTTATCCGAATTCTGACTCTCTGCACCTATTTTCAGTTTCAAATTACGACTTTTTATACCGAAAATATGCCAATTACTGAAAACGGCGATGGGTCATATTTTGCCCAAACCCCCCTGCAGTTTTCAAAATGTCTGAAATGTCGGAAATTTGACTCCTGAGCGTGATTTTTGAGCCGAATTCTGACTCTCTGCACCTATTTTCAGTTTCAAATTACGACGTTTCATACCGAAAATATGCCAATTACTGAAAACGGCGATGGGTCATATTTTGCCCAAACCCCCCTGCAGTTTTCAAAATGTCTGAAATGTCGGAAATTTGACTCCTGAGCGTGATTTTTTATCCGAATTCTGACTCTCTGCACCTATTTTCAGTTTCAAATTACGACTTTTTATACCGAAAATATGCCAATTACTGAAAACGGCGATGGGTCATATTTTGCCCAAACCCCCCTGCAGTTTTCAAAATGTCTGAAATGTCGGAAATTTGACTCCTGAGCGTGATTTTTGAGCCGAATTCTGACTCTCTGCACCTATTTTCAGTTTCAAATTACGAAGTTTCATACCGAAAATATGCCAATTACTGAAAACGGCGATGGGTCATATTTTGCCCAAACCCCCCTGCAGTTTTCAAAATGTCTGAAATGTCGGAAATTTGACTCCTGAGCGTGATTTTTTATCCGAATTCTGACTCTCTGCACCTATTTTCAGTTTCAAATTACGAATTTTTATACCGAAAATATGCCAATTACTGAAAACGGCGATGGGTCATATTTTGCCCAAACCCCCCTGCAGTTTTTAAAATGTCTGAAATGTCGGAAATTTGACTCCTGAGCGTGATTTTTGAGCCGAATTCTGACTCTCTGCACCTATTTTCAGTTTCAAATTACGACGTTTCATACCGAAAATATGCCAATTACTGAAAACGGCGATGGGTCATATTTTGCCCAAACCCCCCTGCAGTTTTCAAAATTTCTGAAATGTCGGAAATTTGACTCCTGAGCGTGACTTTTGAGCCGAATTCTGACTCTGCACCTATTTTCAGTTTTAAATTACGGTTTTTATACCGAAAATATGCCAATTACTGAAAACGGCGATGGGTCATATTTTGCCCAAACCCCCCTGGAGTTTTCAAAATGTCTGAAATGTCGGAAATTTGACTCCTGAGCGTGATTTTTGAGCCGAATTCTGACTCTCTGCACCTATTTTCAGTTTCAAATTACGACTTTTTATACCGAAAATATGCCAATTACTGAAAACGGCGATGGGTCATATTTTGCCCAAACCCCCCTGCAGTTTTCAAAATGTCTGAAATGTCGGAAATTTGACTCCTGAGCGTGATTTTCTAGCCGAATTCTGACTCTCTGCACCTATTTTCAGTTTTAAATTACGACATTTCATACCGAAAATATGCCAATTACTGAAAACGGCGATTGGTCATATTTTGCCCAAACCCCCCTGCAGTTTTCAAAATGTCTGAAATGTCGGAAATTTGACTCCTGAGCGTGATTTTTGAGCCGAATTCTGACTCTCTGCACCTATTTTCAGTTTCAAATTACGACGTTTCATACCGAAAATATGCCAATTACTGTAAACGGCGATGGGTCATATTTTGCCCAAACCCCCCTGCAGTTTTCAAAATGTCTGAAATGTCGGAAATTTGACTCCTGAGCGTGATTTTTTATCCGAATTCTGACTCTCTGCACCTATTTTCAGTTTCAAATTACGACTTTTTATACCGAAAATATGCCAATTACTGAAAACGGCGATGGGTCATATTTTGCCCAAACCCCCCTGCAGTTTTCAAAATGTCTGAAATGTCGGAAATTTGACTCCTGAGCGTGATTTTTGAGCCGAATTCTGACTCTCTGCACCTATTTTCAGTTTCAAATTACGACGTTTCATACCGAAAATATGCCAATTACTGTAAACGGCGATGGGTCATATTTTGCCCAAACCCCCCTGCAGTTTTCAAAATGTCTGAAATGTCGGAAATTTGACTCCTGAGCGTGATTTTTTATCCGAATTCTGACTCTCTGCACCTATTTTCAGTTTCAAATTACGACTTTTTATACCGAAAATATGCCAATTACTGAAAACGGCGATGGGTCATATTTTGCCCAAACCCCCCTGCAGTTTTCAAAATGTCTGAAATGTCGGAAATTTGACTCCTGAGCGTGATTTTTGAGCCGAATTCTGACTCTCTGCACCTATTTTCAGTTTCAAATTACGAAGTTTCATACCGAAAATATGCCAATTACTGAAAACGGCGATGGGTCATATTTTGCCCAAACCCCCTGCAGTTTTCAAAATGTCTGAAATGTCGGAAATTTGACTCCTGAGCGTGATTTTTTATCCGAATTCTGACTCTCTGCACCTATTTTCAGTTTCAAATTACGAATTTTTATACCGAAAATATGCCAATTACTGAAAACGGCGATGGGTCATATTTTGCCCAAACCCCCCTGCAGTTTTCAAAATGTCTGAAATGTCGGAAATTTGACTCCTGAGCGTGATTTTTGAGCCGAATTCTGACTCTCTGCACCTATTTTCAGTTTCAAATTACGACGTTTCATACCGAAAATATGCCAATTACTGAAAACGGCGATGGGTCATATTTTGCCCAAACCCCCCTGCAGTTTTCAAAATGTCTGAAATGTCGGAAATTTGACTCCTGAGCGTGATTTTTGATCCGAATTCTGACTCTCTGCACCTATTTTCAGTTTCAAATTACGGTTTTTATACCGAAAATATGCCAATTACTGAAAACGGCGATGGGTCATATTTTGCCCAAACCCCCCTGCAGTTTTCAAAATGTCTGAAATGTCGGAAATTTGACTCCTGAGCGTGATTTTTGAGCCGAATTCTGACTCTCTGCACCTATTTTCAGTTTCAAATTACGACGTTTCATACCGAAAATATGCCAATTACTGAAAACGGCGATGGGTCATATTTTGCCCAAACCCCCCTGCAGTTTTCAAAATGTCTGAAATGTCGGAAATTTGACTCCTGAGCGTGATTTTTGAGCCGAATTCTGACTCTCTGCACCTATTTTCAGTTTCAAATTACGAATTTTATACCGAAAATATGCCAATTACTGAAAACGGCGATGGGTCATATTTTGCCCAAACCCCCCTGCAGTTTTCAAAATGTCTGAAATGTCGGAAATTTGACTCCTGAGCGTGATTTTTGAGCCGAATTCTGACTCTCTGCACCTATTTTCAGTTTCAAATTACGACTTTTTATACCGAAAATATGCCAATTACTGAAAAAGGCGATGGGTCATATTTTGCCCAAACCCCCCTGCAGTTTTCAAAATGTCTGAAATGTCGGAAATTTGACTCCTGAGCGTGATTTTCTAGCCGAATTCTGACTCTCTGCACCTATTTTCAGTTTCAAATTACGACATTTCATACCGAAAATATGCCAATTACTGAAAACGGCGATGGGTCATATTTTGCCCAAACCCCCCTGCAGTTTTCAAAATGTCTGAAATGTCGGAAATTTGACTCCTGAGCGTGATTTTTGAGCCGAATTCTGACTCTCTGCACCTATTTTCAGTTTCAAATTACGACGTTTCATACCGAAAATATGCCAATTACTGTAAACGGCGATGGGTCATATTTTGCCCAAACCCCCTGCAGTTTTCAAAATGTCTGAAATGTCGGAAATTTGACTCCTGAGCGTGATTTTTTATCCGAATTCTGACTCTCTGCACCTATTTTCAGTTTCAAATTACGACTTTTTATACCGAAAATATGCCAATTACTGAAAACGGCGATGGGTCATATTTTGCCCAAACCCCCCTGCAGTTTTCAAAATGTCTGAAAAGTCGGAAATTTGACTCCTGAGCGTGATTTTTTATCCGAATTCTGACTCTCTGCACCTATTTTCAGTTTCAAATTACGACTTTTTATAACGAAAATATGCCAATTACTGAAAACGGCGATGGGTCATATTTTGCCCAAACACCCCTGCAGTTTTCAAAATGTCTGAAATGTCGGAAATTTGACTCCTGAGCGTGATTTTTGAGCCGAATTCTGACTCTCTGCACCTATTTTCAGTTTCAAATTACGAAGTTTCATACCGAAAATATGCCAATTACTGAAAACGGCGATGGGTCATATTTTGCCCAAACCCCCCTGCAGTTTTCAAAATGTCTGAAATGTCGGAAATTTGACTCCTGAGCGTGATTTTTTATCCGAATTCTGACTCTCTGCACCTATTTTCAGTTTCAAATTACGACTTTTTATACCGAAAATATGCCAATTACTGAAAGCGGCGATGGGTCATATTTTGCCCAAACCCCCCTGCAGTTTTCAAAATATCCCAAACATCCCAAATTTGATACCTGAGCCATATTTTGGACCCGAATTCTGGCTCTCTGCACCTATTTTCAGTTTGAAATTACGACTTTTTATACCAAAAATATGCCAATTACTGAAAGCAGCGGTGGGTCACATTTTGCCCAAACCCCCCTGCAGTTTTCAAAATATCCCTAACATCCCAAATTCAATACCAAAGCCATATTTTGGATCCAAATTCTGGCTCTCTGCACCTATTCGCAGTTTGAAATTCCGACTTTTTTTTCAAAAAATATGCCAATTACTGAAAGAGGCGGTGGGTCATATTTTGCCCAAACCCCCCTGCAGTTTTCAAAATGTCTGAAATGTCGGAAATTTGACTCCTGAGCGTGATTTTTGAGCCGAATTCTGACTCTCTGCACCTATTTTCAGTTTCAAATTACGACGTTTCATACCAAAAATATGCCAATTACTGTAAACGGCGATGGGTCATATTTTGCCCAAACCCCCCTGCAGTTTTCAAAATGTCTGAAATGTCGGAAATTTGACTCCTGAGCGTGATTTTTTATCCGAATTCTGACTCTTTGCACCTATTTTCAGTTTCAAATTACGACTTTTCATACCGAAAATATGCCAATTACTGAAAACGGCGATGGGTCATATTTTGCCCAAACCCCCCTGCAGTTTTCAAAATGTCTGAAATGTCGGAAATTTGACTCCTGAGCGTGATTTTTGAGCCGAATTCTGACTCTCTGCACCTATTTTCAGTTTCAAATTACGACGTTTCATACCGAAAATATGCCAATTACTGAAAACGGCGATGGGTCATATTTTGCCCAAACCCCCCTGCAGTTTTAAAAAGGTCTGAAATGTCGAAAATTTATCTCCTGAGCGTGATTTTTGAGCCGACTTCTGACTCTCTGCACCTATTTTCAGTTTCAAATTACGACGTTTCATACCGAAAATATGCCAATTACTGAAAACGGCGATGGGTCATATTTTGCCCAAACCCCCCTGCAGTTTTTAAAATGTCTGAAATGTCGGAAATTTGACTCCTGAGCGTAATTTTTGAGCCGAATTCTGACTCTCTGCACCTATTTTCAGTTTCAAATTACGACGTTTCATACCGAAAATATGCCAATTACTGTAAACGGCGATGGGTCATATTTTGCCCAAACCCCCCTGCAGTTTTCAAAATGTCTGAAATGTCGGAAATTTGACTCCTGAGCATGATTTTTTATCCGAATTCTGACTCTCTGCACCTATTTTCAGTTTCAAATTACGACTTTTTATACCGAAAATATGCCAATTACTGAAAGCGGCGATGGGTCACATTTTGCCCAAACCCCCCTGCAGTTTTCAAAATATCCTAAACATCCCAAATTCAATACCTGAGCCATATTTTGGACCCAAATTCTGGCTCTCTGCACCTATTTTCAGTTTGAAATTCCGACTTTTTATACCAAAAATATGCCAATTACTGAAAGCGGCGGTGGGTCACATTTTGCCCAAACCCCCCTGCAGTTTTCAAAATATCTGAAACATCCCAAATTCAATACCTGAGCCATATTTTGGATCCAAATTCTGGCTCTCTGCACCTATTCGCAGTTTGAAATTCCGACTTTTTTTTCAAAAAATATGCCAATTACTGAAAGAGGCGGTGGGTCATATTTTGCCCAAACCCCCCTGCAGTTTTCAAAATGTCTGAAATGTCGGAAATTTGACTCCTGAGCGTGATTTTTTAGCCGAATTCTGACTCTCTGCACCTATTTTCAGTTTCAAATTACGACGTTTCATACCGAAAATATGCCAATTACTGTAAACGGCGATGGGTCATATTTTGCCCAAACCCCCCTGCAGTTTTCAAAATGTCTGAAATGTCGGAAATTTGACTCCTGAGCGTGATTTTTTATCCGAATTCTGACTCTCTGCACCTATTTTCAGTTTCAAATTACGACTTTTCATACCGAAAATATGCCAATTACTGAAAACGGCGATGGGTCATATTTTGCCCAAACCCCCCTGCAGTTTTCAAAATGTCTGAAATGTCGGAAATTTGACTCCTGAGCGTGATTTTTGAGCCGAATTCTGACTCTCTGCACCTATTTTCAGTTTCAAATTACGACGTTTCATACCGAAAATATGCCAATTACTGAAAACGGCGATGGGTCATATTTTGCCCAAACCCCCCTGCAGTTTTAAAAATGTCTGAAATGTCGAAAATTTATCTCCTGAGCGTGATTTTTGAGCCGAATTCTGACTCTCTGCACCTATTTTCAGTTTCAAATTACGACGTTTCATACCGAAAATATGCCAATTACTGAAAACGGCGATGGGTCATATTTTGCCCAAACCCCCCTGCAGTTTTTAAAATGTCTGAAATGTCGGAAATTTGACTCCTGAGCGTAATTTTTGAGCCGAATTCTGACTCTCTGCACCTATTTTCAGTTTCAAATTACGACGTTTCATACCGAAAATATGCCAATTACTGTAAACGGCGATGGGTCATATTTTGCCCAAACCCCCCTGCAGTTTTCAAAATGTCTGAAATGTCGGAAATTTGACTCCTGAGCGTGATTTTTTATCCGAATTCTGACTCTCTGCACCTATTTTCAGTTTCAAATTACGACTTTTTATACCGAAAATATGCCAATTACTGAAAACGGCGATGGGTCATATTTTGCCCAAACCCCCCTGCAGTTTTTAAAATGTCTGAAATGTCGGAAATTTGACTCCTGAGCGTGATTTTTGAGCCGAATTCTGACTCTTTGCACCTATTTTCAGTTTCAAATTACGAAGTTTCATACCGAAAATATGCCAATTACTGTAAACGGCGATGGGTCATATTTTGCCCAAACCCCCCTGCAGTTTTCAAAATGTCTGAAATGTCGGAAATTTGACTCCTGAGCATTATTTTTTATCGGAATTCTGACTCTCTGCACCTATTTTCAGTTTCAAATTACGACTTTTTATACCGAAAATATGCCAATTACTGAAAGCGGCGATGGGTCACATTTTGCCCAAACCCCCCTGCAGTTTTCAAAATATCCTAAACATCCCAAATTCAATACCAAAGCCATATTTTGGACCCAAATTCTGGCTCTCTGCACCTATTCACAGTTTGAAATTCCGACTTTTTATACCAAAAATATGCCAATTACTTTCAGCGGCGGTGGGTCACATTTTGCTTAAACCCCCTTGCAGTTTTCATAATATCCCAAACATTCCAAATTCGATACCTGAGCCATATTTTGGATCCAAATTCTTGCTCTCTGCACCTATTCGCAGTTTGAAATTCCGAATTTTTATACAAGAAATTTGCCAATTACTGAAAGCGGCGGTGGGTCACATTTTGCCCAAACCCCCTGCAGTTTTCAAAATATCTTAAACATCCCAAATTCAATACCTGAGCCATATTTTGGATCCAAATTCTGGCTCTCTGCACCTATTTGAAGTTTGAAATTCCGACTTTTTATACCAAAAATAGGCCAATTACTGAAAGCGGCTGTGGGTCACATTTTGCCCAAACCCCCTGCAGTTTTAAAATATCCCAAACATCCCAAATTCAATACCTGAGCCATATTTTGGACCCAAATTCTGGCTCTCTGCACCTATTCGAAGTTTGAAATTCCGACTTTTTATACCAAAAATAGGCCAATTACTGAAAGCGGCTGTGGATCACATTTTGCCCAAACACCCCTGCAGTTTTTAAAATATCCCAAACATCCCAAATTCGATACCTGAGCCATATTTTGGACCCAAATTCTGGCTCACTGCACCTAATTGGAGTTTGAAATTCCGACTTTTTATACAAAAAATATGCCAATTAGTGAAAACGTCGGTGGGTCACATTTTGCCAAAACCCCCCTGCAGTTTTCAAAATATCCCAAACATCCCAAATTCGATACCTGAGCCATATTTTGGACCCAAATTCTGGCTCTCTGCACCTATTCGCAGTTTGAAGTTCCGACTTTTTATACCAAAAATCTGCCAATTACTGAAAGCGGAAGTGGGTCACACTTTGCCCAAACACCCCTGCAGTTTTCAAAAAATTCCAAACATCCCAAATTCGATACCTGAGCCATATTTTGGACCTAAATTCTGTCTCTCTGCACCTATTCGCATTTTGAAAATCCGACTTTTTATACAAAAAATTAGCCAATTACTGAAAGCAGCGGTGGGTCACATTTTGCCCAAACCCCCCTGGAGTTTTCAAAATGTCTGAAATGTCGGAAATTTGACTCCTGAGCGTGATTTTTTATCCGAATTCTGACTCTCTGCACCTTTTTTCAGTTTCAAATTACGACTTTTTATACCGAAAATATGCCAATTACTGAAAACGGCGATGGGTCATATTTTGCCCAAACCCCCCTGCAGTTTTCAAAATGTCTGAAATGTCGAAAAGTTGACTCCTGAGCGTGATTTTTGAGCCGAATTCTGACTCTCTGCACCTATTTTCAGTTTCAAATTACGAATTTTATACCGAAAATATGCCAATTACTGAAAACAGCGATGGGTCATATTTTGCCCAAACCCCCCTGCAGTTTTCAAAATGTCTGAAATGTCGGAAATTTGACTCCTGAGCGTGATTTTTGAGCCGAATTCTGACTCTCTGCACCTATTTTCAGTTTCAAATTACGACGTTTCATACCGAAAATATGCCAATTACTGAAAACGGCGATGGGTCATATTTTGCCCAAACCCCCCTGCAGTTTTCAAAATATCAGAAATGTCGGAAATTTGTCTAATGAGCGTGATTTTTGAGCCGAATTCTGACTCTTTGCACCTATTTTCAGTTTCAAATTACGACTTTTTATACCGAAAATATGCCAATTACCGAAAAAGGCGATTGGTCATATTTTACTCAAACCCCCCTGCAGTTTTCAGAATGTCTGAAATGTCGGAAATTTGACTCCTGAGCGTGATTTTTTATCCGAATTCTGACTCTTTGCACCTATTTTCAGTTTCAAATTACGAAGTTTCATACCGAAAATATGCCAATTACTGTAAACGGCGATGGATCATATTTTGCCCAAACCTCCCTGCAGTTTTCAAAATGTCTGAAATGTCGGAAATTTGACTCCTGAGCATTATTTTTTATCGGAATTCTGACTCTCTGCACCTATTTTCAGTTTCAAATTACGACTTTTTATACCGAAAATATGCCAATTACTGAAAACGGCGATGGGTCACATTTTGCCCAAACCCCCCTGCAGTTTTCAAAATATCCTAAACATCCCAAATTCAATACCCTGAGCCATATTTTGGACCCAAATTCTGGCTCTCTGCACCTATTCACAGTTTGAAATTCCGACTTTTTATACCAAAAATATGCCAATTACTGAAAGCGGCGGTGGGTCACATTTTGCCCAAACCCCCTTGCAGTTTTCATAATATCCCAAACATTCCAAATTCGATACCTGAGCCATATTTTGGATCCAAATTCTTGCTCTCTGCACCTATTCGCAGTTTGAAATTCCGAATTTTTATACAAAAAATTTGCCAATTACTGAAAGCGGCGGTGGGTCACATTTTGCCCAAACCCCCTGCAGTTTTCAAAATATCTTAAACATCCCAAATTCAATACCTGAGCCATATTTTGGATCCAAATTCTGGCTCTCTGCACCTATTTGAAGTTTGAAATTCCGACTTTTTATACCAAAAATAGGCCAATTACTGAAAGCGGCTGTGGATCACATTTTGCCCAAACACCCCTGCAGTGTTAAAATATCCCAAACATCCCAAATTCAATACCTGAGCCATATTTTGGACCCAAATTCTGGCTCTCTGCACCTATTCGAAGTTTGAAATTCCGACTTTTTATACCAAAAATATGCCAATTACTGAAAGCGGCTGTGGGTCACATTTTGCCCAAACCCCCTGCAGTTTTTAAAATATCCCAAACATCCCAAATTCGATACCTGAGCCATATTTTGGACCCAAATTCTGGCTCTCTGCACCTAATTCAGTTTGAAATTCCGACTTTTTATACAAAAAATATGCCAATTACTGAAAACGGCGGTGGGTCACATTTTGCCAAAACCCCCCTGCAGTTTTCAAAATATCCCAAACATCCCAAATTCGATACCTGAGCCATATTTTGGACCCAAATTCTGGCTCTCTGCACCTATTCGCAGTTTGAAATTCCGACTTTTTATACCAAAAATCTGCCAATTACTGAAAGCGGAAGTGGGTCACATTTTGCCCAAAACCCCCTGCAGTTTTCAAAAAATTCCAAACATCCCAAATTCGATACCTGAGCCATATTTTGGACCTAAATTCTGTCTCTCTGCACCTATTCGCATTTTGAAAATCCGACTTTTTATACAAAAAATTAGCCAATTACTGAAAGCAGCGGTGGGTCACATTTTGCCCAAACCCCCCTGCAGTTTTCAAAATGTCTGAAATGTCGGAAATTTGACTCCTGAGCGTGATTTTTTATCCGAATTCTGACTCTCTGCACCTTTTTTCAGTTTCAAATTACGACTTTTTATACCGAAAATATGCCAATTACTGAAAACGGCGATGGGTCATATTTTGACCAAACCCCCCTGCAGTTTTCAAAATGTCTGAAATGTCGAAAATTTGACTCCTGAGCGTGATTTATGAGCCGAATTCTGACTCTCTGCACCTATTTTCAGTTTCAAATTACGAATTTTATACCGAAAATATGCCAATTACTGAAAACAGCGATGGGTCATATTTTGCCCAAACCCCCCTGCAGTTTTCAAAATGTCTGAAATGTCGGAAATTTGACTCCTGAGCGTGATTTTTGAGCCGAATTCTGACTCTCTGCACCTATTTTCAGTTTCAAATTACGACGTTTCATACCGAAAATATGCCAATTACTGAAAACGGCGATGGGTCATATTTTGCCCAAACCCCCCTGCAGTTTTCAAAATATCAGAAATGTCGGAAATTTGTCTAATGAGCGTGATTTTTGAGCCGAATTCTGACTCTCTGCACCTATTTTCAGTTTCAAATTACGACTTTTTATACCGAAAATATGCCAATTACTGAAAAAGGCGATGGGTCATATTTTGCCCAAACCCCCCTGCAGTTTTCAAAATGTCTGAAATGTCGGAAATTTGACTCCTGAGCGTGATTTTTTATCCGAATTCTGACTCTTTGCACCTATTTTCAGTTTCAAATTACGAAGTTTCATACCGAAAATATGCCAATTACTGTAAACGGCGATGGGTCATATTTTGCCCAAACCCCCTGCAGTTTTCAAAATGTCTGAAATGTCGGAAATTTGACTCCTGAGCATTATTTTTTATCGGAATTCTGACTCTCTGCACCTATTTTCAGTTTCAAATTACGACTTTTTATACCGAAAATATGCCAATTACTGAAAACGGCGATGGGTCACATTTTGCCCAAACCCCCCTGCAGTTTTCAAAATATCCTAAACATCCCAAATTCAATACCTGAGCCATATTTTGGACCCAAATTCTGGCTCTCTGCACCTATTCACAGTTTGAAATTCCGACTTTTTATACCAAAAATATGCCAATTACTGAAAGCGGCGGTGGGTCACATTTTGCCCAAACCCCCTTGCAGTTTTCAAAATATCCCAAACATTCCAAATTCGATACCTGAGCCATATTTTGGATCCAAATTCTTGCTCTCTGCACCTATTCGCAGTTTGAAATTCCGAATTTTTATACCGAAAATTTGCCAATTACTGAAAGCGGCGGTGGGTCACATTTTGCCCAAACCCCCTGCAGTTTTCAAAATATCTTAAACATCCCAAATTCAATACCTGAGCCATATTTTGGATCCAAATTCTGGCTCTCTGCACCTATTTGAAGTTTGAAATTCCGACTTTTTATACCAAAAATAGGCCAATTACTGAAAGCGGCTGTGGATCACATTTTGCCCAAACACCCCTGCAGTGTTAAAATATCCCAAACATCCCAAATTCAATACCTGAGCCATATTTTGGACCCAAATTCTGGCTCTCTGCACCTATTCGAAGTTTGAAATTCCGACTTTTTATACCAAAAATAGGCCAATTACTGAAAGCGGCTGTGGATCACATTTTGCCCAAACACCCCTGCAGTTTTTAAAATATCCCAAACATCCCAAATTCGATACCTGAGCCATATTTTGGACCCAAATTCTGGCTCACTGCACCTAATTGGAGTTTGAAATTCCGACTTTTTATACAAAAAATATGCCAATTAGTGAAAACGGCGGTGGGTCACATTTTGCCAAAACCCCCCTGCAGTTTTCAAAATATCCCAAACATCCCAAATTCGATACCTGAGCCATATTTTGGACCCAAATTCTGGCTCTCTGCACCTATTCGCAGTTTGAAGTTCCGACTTTTTATACCAAAAATCTGCCAATTACTGAAAGCGGCGGTGGGTCACACTTTGCCCAAACCCCCCTGCAGTTTTCAAAAAATTCCAAACATCCCAAATTCGATACCTGAGCCATATTTTGGACCTAAATTCTGTCTCTCTGCACCTATTCGCATTTTGAAAATCCGACTTTTTATACAAAAAATTAGCCAATTACTGAAAGCAGCGGTGGGTCACATTTTGCCCAAACCCCCCTGGAGTTTTCAAAATGTCTGAAATGTCGGAAATTTGACTCCAGAGCGTGATTTTTTATCCGAATTCTGACTCTCTGCACCTTTTTTCAGTTTCAAATTACGACTTTTTATACCGAAAATATGCCAATTACTGAAAACGGCGATGGGTCATATTTTGCCCAAACCCCCCTGCAGTTTTCAAAATGTCTGAAATGTCGAAAATTTGACTCCTGAGCGTGATTTATGAGCCGAATTCTGACTCTCTGCACCTATTTTCAGTTTCAAATTACGAATTTTATACCGAAAATATGCCAATTACTGAAAACGGCGATGGGTCATATTTTGCCCAAACCCCCCTGCAGTTTTCAAAATGTCTGAAATGTCGGAAATTTGACTCCTGAGCGTGATTTTTGAGCCGAATTCTGACTCTCTGCACCTATTTTCAGTTTCAAATTACGACGTTTCATACCGAAAATATGCCAATTACTGAAAACGGCGATGGGTCATATTTTGCCCAAACCCCCCTGCAGTTTTAAAAATATCTGAAATGTCGGAAATTTGTCATATGAGCGTGATTTTTGAGCCGAATTCTGACTCTCTGCACCTATTTTCAGTTTCAAATTACGACTTTTTATACCGAAAATATGCCAATTACTGAAAAAGGCGATGGGTCATATTTTGCCCAAACCCCCCTGCAGTTTTCAAAATGTCTGAAATGTCGGAAATTTGACTCCTGAGCGTGATTTTTTATCCGAATTCTGACTCTCTGCACCTATTTTCAGTTTCAAATTACGACTTTTTATACCGAAAATATGCCAATTACTGAAAACGGCGATGGGTCATATTTTGCCCAAACCCCCCTGCAGTTTTCAAAATGTCTGAAATGTCGGAAATTTGACTCCTGAGCGTGATTTTTGAGCCGAATTCTGACTCTCTGCACCTATTTTCAGTTTCAAATTACGACGTTTCATACCGAAAATATGCCAATTACTGAAAACGGCGATGGGTCATATTTTGCCCAAACCCCCCTGCAGTTTTTAAAATGTCTGAAATGTCGGAAATTTGACTCCTGAGCGTAATTTTTGAGCCGAATTCTGACTCTCTGCACCTATTTTCAGTTTCAAATTACGACGTTTCATACCGAAAATATGCCAATTACTGTAAACGGCGATGGGTCATATTTTGCCCAAACCCCCCTGCAGTTTTTAAAATGTCTGAAATGTCAGAAATTTGACTCCTGAGCGTAATTTTTGAGCCGAATTCTGACTCTCTGCACCTATTTTCAGTTTCAAATTACGACGTTTCATACCGAAAATATGCCAATTACTGAAAACGGCGATGGGTCATATTTTGCCCAAACCCCCCTGCAGTTTTCAAAATGTCTGAAATGTCGGAAATTTGACTCCTGAGCGTGATTTTTTATCCGAATTCTGACTCTCTGCACCTATTTTCAGTTTCAAATTACGACTTTTTATACCGAAAATATGCCAATTACTGAAAACGGCGATGGGTCATATTTTGCCCAAACCCCCCTGCAGTTTTCAAAATGTCTGAAATGTCGGAAATTTGACTCCTGAGCGTGATTTTTTATCCGAATTCTGACTCTCTGCACCTATTTTCAGTTTCAAATTACGACTTTTTATACCGAAAATATGCCAATTACTGAAAACGGCGATGGGTCATATTTTGCCCAAACCCCCCTGCAGTTTTCAAAATGTCTGAAATGTCGGAAATTTGACTCCTGAGCGTGATTTTTGAGCCGAATTCTGACTCTCTGCACCTATTTTCAGTTTCAAATTACGAAGTTTCATACCGAAAATATGCCAATTACTGTAAACGGCGATGGGTCATATTTTGCCCAAACCCCCCTGCAGTTTTCAAAATGTCTGAAATGTCGGAAATTTGACTCCTGAGCATGATTTTTTATCCGAATTCTGACTCTCTGCACCTATTTTCAGTTTCAAATTACGACTTTTTATACCGAAAATATGCCAATTACTGAAAGCGGCGATGGGTCACATTTTGCCCAAACCCCCCTGCAGTTTTCAAAATATCCCAAACATCCCAAATTGAATACCTGAGCGTGATTTTGGACCCGAATTCTGGCTCTCTGCACCTATTCACAGTTTGAAATTCCGACTTTTTATACCAAAAATATGCCAATTACTGAAAGCGGCGGTGGGTCACATTTTGCCCAAACCCCCCTGCAGTTTTCAAAATATCTGAACATCCCAAATTTGATACCTGAGCCATATTTTGGATCCAAATTCTGGCTCTCTGCACCTATTCGCAGTTTGAAATTACGACTTTTTTACCAAAAAATATGCCAATTACTGAAAACGGCGGTGGGTCATATTTTGCCCAAACCCCCCTGCAGTTTTCAAAATGTCTGAAATGTCGGAAATTTGACTCCTGAGCGTGATTTTTGAGCCGAATTCTGACTCTCTGCACCTATTTTCAGTTTCAAATTACGACGTTTCATACCGAAAATATGCCAATTACTGAAAACGGCGATGGGTCATATTTTGCCCAAACCCCCCTGCAGTTTTCAAAATGTCTGAAATGTCGGAAATTTGACTCCTGAGCGTGATTTTTTATCCGAATTCTGACTCTCTGCACCTATTTTCAGTTTCAAATTACGACTTTTCATACCGAAAATATGCCAATTACTGAAAACGGCGATGGGTCATATTTTGCCCAAACCCCCCTGCAGTTTTCAAAATGTCTGAAATGTCGGAAATTTGACTCCTGAGCGTGATTTTTGAGCCGAATTCTGACTCTCTGCACCTATTTTCAGTTTCAAATTACGACGTTTCATACCGAAAATATGCCAATTACTGAAAACGGCGATGGGTCATATTTTGCCCAAACCCCCCTGCAGTTTTCAAAATGTCTGAAATGTCGAAAATTTGACTCCTGAGCGTGATTTTTGAGCCGAATTCTGACTCTCTGCACCTATTTTCAGTTTCAAATTACGACGTTTCATACCGAAAATATGCCAATTACTGAAAACGGCGATGGGTCATATTTTGCCCAAACCCCCCTGCAGTTTTAAAATGTCTGAAATGTCGGAAATTTGACTCCTGAGCGTGATTTTTGAGCCGAATTCTGACTCTCTGCACCTATTTTCAGTTTCAAATTACGACGTTTCATACCGAAAATATGCCAATTACTGAAAACGGCGATGGGTCATATTTTGCCCAAACCCCCCTGCAGTTTTCAAAATGTCTGAAATGTCGGAAATTTGACTCCTGAGCGTGATTTTTTATCCGAATTCTGACTCTCTGCACCTATTTTCAGTTTCAAATTACGACTTTTATACCGAAAATATGCCAATTACTGAAAACGGCGATGGGTCATATTTTGCCCAAACCCCCTGCAGTTTTCAAAATGTCTGAAATGTCGGAAATTTGACTCCTGAGCGTGATTTTTGATCCGAATTCTGACTCTCTGCACCTATTTTCAGTTTCAAATTACGACTTTTCATACCGAAAATATGCCAATTACTGAAAACGGCGATGGGTCATATTTTGCCCAAACCCCCCTGCAGTTTTAAAAATGTCTGAAATGTCGAAAATTTGACTCCTGAGCGTGATTTTTGAGCCGAATTCTGACTCTCTGCACCTATTTTCAGTTTCAAATTACGACGTTTCATACCGAAAATATGCCAATTACTGAAAACGGCGATGGGTCATATTTTGCCCAAACCCCCCTGCAGTTTTTAAAATGTCTGAAATGTCGGAAATTTGACTCCTGAGCGTGATTTTTGAGCCGAATTCTGACTCTCTGCACCTATTTTCAGTTTCAAATTACGACGTTTCATACCGAAAATATGCCAATTACTGAAAACGGCGATGGGTCATATTTTGCCCAAACCCCCCTGCAGTTTTCAAAATGTCTGAAATGTCGGAAATTTGACTCCTGAGCGTGATTTTTGATCCGAATTCTGACTCTCTGCACCTATTTTCAGTTTCAAATTACGACTTTTTATACCGAAAATATGCCAATTACTGAAAACGGCGATGGGTCATATTTTGCCCAAACCCCCCTGCAGTTTTCAAAATGTCTGAAATGTCGGAAATTTGACTCCTGAGCGTGATTTTTGAGCCGAATTCTGACTCTCTGCACCTATTTTCAGTTTCAAATTACGACGTTTCATACCGAAAATATGCCAATTACTGAAAACGGCGATGGGTCATATTTTGCCCAAACCCCCCTGCAGTTTTCAAAATGTCTGAAATGTCGGAAATTTGACTCCTGAGCGTGATTTTTGAGCCGAATTCTGACTCTCTGCACCTATTTTCAGTTTCAAATTACGAAGTTTCATACCGAAAATATGCCAATTACTGAAAACGGCGATGGGTCATATTTTGCCCAAACCCCCCTGCAGTTTTCAAAATGTCTGAAATGTCGGAAATTTGACTCCTGAGCGTGATTTTTGAGCCGAATTCTGACTCTCTGCACCTATTTTCAGTTTCAAATTACGACTTTTTATACCGAAAATATGCCAATTACTGAAAACGGCGATGGGTCATATTTTGCCCAAACCCCCCTGCAGTTTTCAAAATGTCTGAAATGTCGGAAATTTGACTCCTGAGCGTGATTTTTGATCCGAATTCTGACTCTCTGCACCTATTTTCAGTTTCAAATTACGACTTTTTATACCGAAAATATGCCAATTACTGAAAACGGCGATGGGTCATATTTTGCCCAAACCCCCCTGCAGTTTTCAAAATGTCTGAAATGTCGGAAATTTGACTCCTGAGCGTGATTTTTGAGCCGAATTCTGACTCTCTGCACCTATTTTCAGTTTCAAATTACGACTTTTTATACCGAAAATATGCCAATTACTGAAAACGGCGATGGGTCATATTTTGCCCAAACCCCCCTGCAGTTTTCAAAATGTCTGAAATGTCGGAAATTTGACTCCTGAGCGTGATTTTTGAGCCGAATTCTGACTCTCTGCACCTATTTTCAGTTTCAAATTACGACGTTTAATACCGAAAATATGCCAATTACTGAAAACGGCGATGGGTCATATTTTGCCCAAACCCCCTGCAGTTTTCAAAATGTCTGAAATGTCGGAAATTTGACTCCTGAGCGTGATTTTGAGCCGAATTCTGACTCTCTGCACCTATTTTCAGTTTCAAATTACGACTTTTTATACCGAAAATTTGCCAATTACTGTAAACGGCGATGGGTTATATTTTGCCCAAACCCCCCTGCAGTTTTCAAAATGTCTGAAATGTCAGAAATTTGACTCCTGAGCGTGATTTTAGAGCTGAATTCTGACTCTCTGCACCTATTTTCAGTTTCAAAATACGACTTTTTATACCGAAAATATGCCAATTACTGAAAACGGCGATGGGTCATATTTTGCCCAAACCCCCCTGCAGTTTTTAAAATGTCTGAAATGTCGGAAATTTGGCTCCTGAGCTTGATTTTTGAGCCGAATTCTGACTCTCTGCACCTATTTTCAGTTTCAAATTACGACTTTTTATACCGAAAATATGCCAATTACTGAAAGCGGCGATGGGTCATATTTTGCCCAAACCCCCTGCAGTTTTTAAAATGTCTGAAATGTCGGAAATTTGACTCCTGAGCGTATTTTGGAGCCGAATTCTGACTCTCTGCACCTATTTTCAGTTTCAAATTACGACTTTTTATACCGAAAATATGCCAATTACTGAAAACGGCGATGGGTCATATTTTGCCCAAACCCCCCTGCAGTTTTCAAAATGTCTGAAATGTCGGAAATTTGACTCCTGAGCGTATTTTTGAGCCGAATTCTGACTCTCTGCACCTATTTTCAGTTTCAAATTACGACTTTTTATACCGAAAATATGCCAATTACTGAAAACGGCGATGGGTCATATTTTGCCCAAACCCCCCTGCAGTTTTCAAAATGTCTGAAATGTCGGAAATTTGACTCCTGAGCCATTTTTGACCGAATTCTGACTCTCTGCACCTATTTTCAGTTTCAAATTACGACTTTTTATACCGAAAATATGCCAATTACTGAAAACGGCGATGGGTCATATTTTGCCCAAACCCCCCTGCAGTTTTCAAAATGTCTGAAATGTCGGAAATTTGACTCCTGAGCGTGATTTTTGATCCGAATTCTGACTCTCTGCACCTATTTTCAGTTTCAAATTACGACTTTTTATACCGAAAATATGCCAATTACTGAAAACGGCGATGGGTCATATTTTGCCCAAACCCCCCTGCAGTTTTCAAAATGTCTGAAATGTCGGAAATTTGACTCCTGAGCGTGATTTTTGAGCCGAATTCTGACTCTCTGCACCTATTTTCAGTTTCAAATTACGACTTTTTATACCGAAAATATGCCAATTACTGAAAACGGCGATGGGTCATATTTTGCCCAAACCCCCCTGCAGTTTTCAAAATGTCTGAAATGTCGGAAATTTGACTCCTGAGCGTGATTTTTGAGCCGAATTCTGACTCTCTGCACCTATTTTCAGTTTCAAATTACGACTTTTTCATACCGAAAATATGCCAATTACTGAAAACGGCGATGGGTCATATTTTGCCCAAACCCCCCTGCAGTTTTCAAAATGTCTGAAATGTCGGAAATTTGACTCCTGAGCGTGATTTTTGAGCCGAATTCTGACTCTCTGCACCTATTTTCAGTTTCAAATTACGACTTTTTATACCGAAAATATGCCAATTACTGAAAACGGCGATGGGTCATATTTTGCCCAAACCCCCCTGCAGTTTTCAAAATGTCTGAAATGTCGGAAATTTGACTCCTGAGCGTGATTTTTGAGCCGAATTCTGACTCTCTGCACCTATTTTCAGTTTCAAATTACGACTTTTTATACCGAAAATATGCCAATTACTGAAAACGGCGATGGGTCATATTTTGCCCAAACCCCCCTGCAGTTTTCAAAATGTCTGAAATGTCGGAAATTTGACTCCTGAGCGTGATTTTTGAGCCGAATTCTGACTCTCTGCACCTATTTTCAGTTTCAAATTACGACTTTTCATACCGAAAATATGCCAATTACTGAAAACGGCGATGGGTCATATTTTGCCCAAACCCCCCTGCAGTTTTCAAAATGTCTGAAATGTCGGAAATTTGACTCCTGAGCGTGATTTTTGATCCGAATTCTGACTCTCTGCACCTATTTTCAGTTTCAAATTACGACTTTTTATACCGAAAATATGCCAATTACTGAAAACGGCGATGGGTCATATTTTGCCCAAACCCCCCTGCAGTTTTCAAAATGTCTGAAATGTCGGAAATTTGACTCCTGAGCGTGATTTTTGAGCCGAATTCTGACTCTCTGCACCTATTTTCAGTTTCAAATTACGACGTTTCATACCGAAAATATGCCAATTACTGAAAACGGCGATGGGTCATATTTTGCCCAAACCCCCCTGCAGTTTTCAAAATGTCTGAAATGTCGGAAATTTGACTCCTGAGCGTGATTTTTGAGCCGAATTCTGACTCTCTGCACCTATTTTCAGTTTCAAATTACGACGTTTCATACCGAAAATATGCCAATTACTGAAAACGGCGATGGGTCATATTTTGCCCAAACCCCCCTGCAGTTTTTAAAATGTCTGAAATGTCGGAAATTTGACTCCTGAGCGTGATTTTTGAGCCGAATTCTGACTCTCTGCACCTATTTTCAGTTTCAAATTACGACGTTTCATACCGAAAATATGCCAATTACTGAAAACGGCGATGGGTCATATTTTGCCCAAACCCCCCTGCAGTTTTTAAAATGTCTGAAATGTCGGAAATTTGACTCCTGAGCGTGATTTTTGAGCCGAATTCTGACTCTCTGCACCTATTTTCAGTTTCAAATTACGACTTTTCATACCGAAAATATGCCAATTACTGAAAACGGCGATGGGTCATATTTTGCCCAAACCCCCCTGCAGTTTTCAAAATGTCTGAAATGTCGGAAATTTGACTCCTGAGCGTGATTTTTGAGCCGAATTCTGACTCTCTGCACCTATTTTCAGTTTCAAATTACGACGTTTCATACCGAAAATATGCCAATTACTGAAAACGGCGATGGGTCATATTTTGCCCAAACCCCCCTGCAGTTTTCAAAATGTCTGAAATGTCGGAAATTTGACTCCTGAGCGTATTTTTGAGCCGAATTCTGACTCTCTGCACCTATTTTCAGTTTCAAATTACGACGTTTTATACCGAAAATATGCCAATTACTGAAAACGGCGATGGGTCATATTTTGCCCAAACCCCCCTGCAGTTTTCAAAATGTCTGAAATGTCGGAAATTTGACTCCTGAGCGTGATTTTTGAGCCGAATTCTGACTCTCTGCACCTATTTTCAGTTTCAAATTACGACTTTTTATACCGAAAATATGCCAATTACTGAAAACGGCGATGGGTCATATTTTGCCCAAACCCCCCTGCAGTTTTCAAAATGTCTGAAATGTCGGAAATTTGACTCCTGAGCGTGATTTTTGAGCCGAATTCTGACTCTCTGCACCTATTTTCAGTTTCAAATTACGACTTTTTATACCGAAAATATGCCAATTACTGAAAACGGCGATGGGTCATATTTTGCCCAAACCCCCCTGCAGTTTTCAAAATGTCTGAAATGTCGGAAATTTGACTCCTGAGCGTGATTTTTGAGCCGAATTCTGACTCTCTGCACCTATTTTCAGTTTCAAATTACGACTTTTAATACCGAAAATATGCCAATTACTGAAAGCGGCGATGGGTCACATTTTGCCCAAACCCCCCTGCAGTTTTCAAAATATCCCAAACATCCCAAAATCGATACCTGAGCCATATTTTGGACCCAAATTCTGGCTCTCTGCACCTATTTTCAGTTTGAAATTCCGACTTTTTATACCAAAAATATGCCAATTACTGAAAGCGGCGGTGGGTCACATTTTGCCCAAACCCCCCTGCAGTTTTCAAAATATTCCAAACATCCCAAATTCGATACCTGAGCCATATTTAGGATCCAAATTCTGGCTCTCTGCACCTATTCGCAGAGTGAAATTCCGACTTTTTATACCAAAAATATGCCAATTACTGAAAGCGGCGGTGGGTCACATTTTGCCCAAACCCCCCTGCAGTTTTCAAAATATCCCAAACATCCCAAATTCGATACCTGAGCAATATTTTGGACCCAAATTCTGGCTCTCTGCACCTATTCGCAGTTTGAAATTCCGACTTTTTATACCAAAAATATGCCAATTACTGAAAGCGGCGGTGGGTCACATTTTGCCCAAACCCCCCTGCAGTTTTCAAAATATCCCAAAATGTCAAATTCGATACCTGAGCCATATTTTGGATCCAAATTCTGGCTCTCTGCACCTATTTTCAGTTTGAAATTCCGACTTTTTATACCAAAAATATGCCAATTACTGAAAGCGGCGGTGGGTCACATTTTGCCCAAACCCCCCTGCAGTTTTCAAAATATCCCAAACATCCCAAATTCGATACCTGAGCCATATTTTGGAGCCAAATTCTGGCTCTCTGCACCTATTCGCAGTTTGAAATTCCGACTTTTTATACCAAAAATATGCCAATTACTGAAAGCGGCGGTGGGTCACATTTTGCCCAAACCCCCTGCAGTTTTCAAAATATCCCAAACATCCCAAATTCGATACCTGAGCCATATTTTGGACCCAAATTCTGGCTCTCTGCACCTATTCGCAGTTTGAAATTCCGACTTTTTATACCAAAAATATGCCAATTACTGAAAGCGGCGGTGGGTCACATTTTGCCCAAACCCCCCTGCAGTTTTCAAAATATCCCAAACATCCCAAATTCGATACCTGAGCCATATTTTGGACCCAAATTCTGGCTCTCTGCACCTATTCGCAGTTTGAAATTCCGACTTTTTATACCAAAAATATGCCAATTACTGAAAGCGGCGGTGGGTCACATTTTGCCCAAACCCCCCTGCAGTTTTCAAAATATCCCAAACATCCCAAATTCGATACCTGAGCCATATTTTGGACCCAAATTCTGGCTCTCTGCACCTATTCGCAGTTTGAAATTCCGACTTTTTATACCAAAAATATGCCAATTACTGAAAGCGGCGGTGGGTCACATTTTGCCCAAACCCCCCTGCAGTTTTCAAAATATCCCAAACATCCCAAATTCGATACCTGAGCCATATTTTGGACCCAAATTCTGGCTCTCTGCACCTATTCGCAGTTTGAAATTCCGACTTTTTATACCAAAAATATGCCAATTACTGAAAGCGGCGGTGGGTCACATTTTGCCCAAACCCCCCTGCAGTTTTCAAAATATCCCAAACATCCCAAATTCGATACCTGAGCCATATTTTGGACCCAAATTCTGGCTCTCTGCACCTATTCGCAGTTTGAAATTCCGACTTTTTATACCAAAAAATATGCCAATTACTGAAAGCGGCGGTGGGTCACATTTTGCCCAAACCCCCCTGCAGTTTTCAAAATATCCCAAACATCCCAAATTCGATACCTGAGCCATATTTTGGACCCAAATTCTGGCTCTCTGCACCTATTCGCAGTTTGAAATTCCGACTTTTTATACCAAAAATATGCCAATTACTGAAAGCGGCGGTGGGTCACATTTTGCCCAAACCCCCCTGCAGTTTTCAAAATATCCCAAACATCCCAAATTCGATACCTGAGCCATATTTTGGACCCAAATTCTGGCTCTCTGCACCTATTCGCAGTTTGAAATTCCGACTTTTTATACCAAAAATATGCCAATTACTGAAAGCGGCGGTGGGTCACATTTTGCCCAAACCCCCCTGCAGTTTTCAAAATATCCCAAACATCCCAAATTCGATACCTGAGCCATATTTTGGACCCAAATTCTGGCTCTCTGCACCTATTCGCAGTTTGAAATTCCGACTTTTTATACCAAAAATATGCCAATTACTGAAAGCGGCGGTGGGTCACATTTTGCCCAAACCCCCCTGCAGTTTTCAAAATATCCCAAACATCCCAAATTCGATACCTGAGCCATATTTTGGACCCAAATTCTGGCTCTCTGCACCTATTCGCAGTTTGAAATTCCGACTTTTTATACCAAAAATATGCCAATTACTGAAAGCGGCGGTGGGTCACATTTTGCCCAAACCCCCCTGCAGTTTTCAAAATATCCCAAACATCCCAAATTCGATACCTGAGCCATATTTTGGACCCAAATTCTGGCTCTCTGCACCTATTCGCAGTTTGAAATTCCGACTTTTTATACCAAAAATATGCCAATTACTGAAAGCGGCGGTGGGTCACATTTTGCCCAAACCCCCCTGCAGTTTTCAAAATATCCCAAACATCCCAAATTCGATACCTGAGCCATATTTTGGACCCAAATTCTGGCTCTCTGCACCTATTCGCAGTTTGAAATTCCGACTTTTTATACCAAAAATATGCCAATTACTGAAAGCGGCGGTGGGTCACATTTTGCCCAAACCCCCCTGCAGTTTT
The DNA here is from genome assembly GCF_020424385.1 of Procambarus clarkii. NCBI lineage: Eukaryota > Metazoa > Arthropoda > Malacostraca > Decapoda > Cambaridae > Procambarus > Procambarus clarkii. Next base: position 26,182 of record NW_025555927.1, read on the forward strand.
CAAAATATCCCAAACATCCCAAATTCGATACCTGAGCCATATTTTGGACCCAAATTCTGGCTCTCTGCACCTATTCGCAGTTTGAAATTCCGACTTTTTATACCAAAAATATGCCAATTACTGAAAGCGGCGGTGGGTCACATTTTGCCCAAACCCCCCTGCAGTTTTCAAAATATCCCAAACATCCCAAATTCGATACCTGAGCCATATTTTGGACCCAAATTCTGGCTCTCTGCACCTATTCGCAGTTTGAAATTACGACTTTTTATACCAAAAATATGCCAATTACTGAAAGCGGCGGTGGGTCACATTTTGCCCAAACCCCCCTGCAGTTTTCAAAATATCCCAAACATCCCAAATTCGATACCTGAGCCATATTTTGGACCCAAATTCTGGCTCTCTGCACCTATTCGCAGTTTGAAATTCCGACTTTTTATACCAAAAATATGCCAATTACTGAAAGCGGCGGTGGGTCACATTTTGCCCAAACCCCCCTGCAGTTTTCAAAATATCCCAAACATCCCAAATTCGATACCTGAGCCATATTTTGGACCCAAATTCTGGCTCTCTGCACCTATTCGCAGTTTGAAATTCCGACTTTTTATACCAAAAATATGCCAATTACTGAAAGCGGCGGTGGGTCACATTTTGCCCAAACCCCCCTGCAGTTTTCAAAATATCCCAAACATCCCAAATTCGATACCTGAGCCATATTTTGGACCCAAATTCTGGCTCTCTGCACCTATTCGCAGTTTGAAATTCCGACTTTTTATACCAAAAATATGCCAATTACTGAAAGCGGCGGTGGGTCACATTTTGCCCAAACCCCCCTGCAGTTTTCAAAATATCCCAAACATCCCAAATTCGATACCTGAGCCATATTTTGGACCCAAATTCTGGCTCTCTGCACCTATTCGCAGTTTGAAATTCCGACTTTTTATACCAAAAATATGCCAATTACTGAAAGCGGCGGTGGGTCACATTTTGCCCAAACCCCCCTGCAGTTTTCAAAATATCCCAAACATCCCAAATTCGATACCTGAGCCATATTTTGGACCCAAATTCTGGCTCTCTGCACCTATTCGCAGTTTGAAATTCCGACTTTTTATACCAAAAATATGCCAATTACTGAAAGCGGCGGTGGGTCACATTTTGCCCAAACCCCCCTGCAGTTTTCAAAATATCCCAAACATCCCAAATTCGATACCTGAGCCATATTTTGGACCCAAATTCTGGCTCTCTGCACCTATTCGCAGTTTGAAATTCCGACTTTTTATACCAAAAATATGCCAATTACTGAAAGCGGCGGTGGGTCACATTTTGCCCAAACCCCCCTGCAGTTTTCAAAATATCCCAAACATCCCAAATTCGATACCTGAGCCATATTTTGGACCCAAATTCTGGCTCTCTGCACCTATTCGCAGTTTGAAATTCCGACTTTTTATACCAAAAATATGCCAATTACTGAAAGCGGCGGTGGGTCACATTTTGCCCAAACCCCCCTGCAGTTTTCAAAATATCCCAAACATCCCAAATTCGATACCTGAGCCATATTTTGGACCCAAATTCTGGCTCTCTGCACCTATTCGCAGTTTGAAATTCCGACTTTTTATACCAAAAATATGCCAATTACTGAAAGCGGCGGTGGGTCACATTTTGCCCAAACCCCCCTGCAGTTTTCAAAATATCCCAAACATCCCAAATTCGATACCTGAGCCATATTTTGGACCCAAATTCTGGCTCTCTGCACCTATTCGCAGTTTGAAATTCCGACTTTTTATACCAAAAATATGCCAATTACTGAAAGCGGCGGTGGGTCACATTTTGCCCAAACCCCCCTGCAGTTTTCAAAATATCCCAAACATCCCAAATTCGATACCTGAGCCATATTTTGGACCCAAATTCTGGCTCTCTGCACCTATTCGCAGTTTGAAATTCCGACTTTTTATACCAAAAATATGCCAATTACTGAAAGCGGCGGTGGGTCACATTTTGCCCAAACCCCCCTGCAGTTTTCAAAATATCCCAAACATCCCAAATTCGATACCTGAGCCATATTTTGGACCCAAATTCTGGCTCTCTGCACCTATTCGCAGTTTGAAATTCCGACTTTTTATACCAAAAATATGCCAATTACTGAAAGCGGCGGTGGGTCACATTTTGCCCAAACCCCCCTGCAGTTTTCAAAATATCCCAAACATCCCAAATTCGATACCTGAGCCATATTTTGGACCCAAATTCTGGCTCTCTGCACCTATTCGCAGTTTGAAATTCCGACTTTTTATACCAAAAATATGCCAATTACTGAAAGCGGCGGTGGGTCACATTTTGCCCAAACCCCCCTGCAGTTTTCAAAATATCCCAAACATCCCAAATTCGATACCTGAGCCATATTTTGGACCCAAATTCTGGCTCTCTGCACCTATTCGCAGTTTGAAATTCCGACTTTTTATACCAAAAATATGCCAATTACTGAAAGCGGCGGTGGGTCACATTTTGCCCAAACCCCCCTGCAGTTTTCAAAATATCCCAAACATCCCAAATTCGATACCTGAGCCATATTTTGGACCCAAATTCTGGCTCTCTGCACCTATTCGCAGTTTGAAATTCCGACTTTTTATACCAAAAATATGCCAATTACTGAAAGCGGCGGTGGGTCACATTTTGCCCAAACCCCCCTGCAGTTTTCAAAATATCCCAAACATCCCAAATTCGATACCTGAGCCATATTTTGGACCCAAATTCTGGCTCTCTGCACCTATTCGCAGTTTGAAATTCCGACTTTTTATACCAAAAATATGCCAATTACTGAAAGCGGCGGTGGGTCACATTTTGCCCAAACCCCCCTGCAGTTTTCAAAATATCCCAAACATCCCAAATTCGATACCTGAGCCATATTTTGGACCCAAATTCTGGCTCTCTGCACCTATTCGCAGTTTGAAATTCCGACTTTTTATACCAAAAATATGCCAATTACTGAAAGCGGCGGTGGGTCACATTTTGCCCAAACCCCCCTGCAGTTTTCAAAATATCCCAAACATCCCAAATTCGATACCTGAGCCATATTTTGGACCCAAATTCTGGCTCTCTGCACCTATTCGCAGTTTGAAATTCCGACTTTTTATACCAAAAATATGCCAATTACTGAAAGCGGCGGTGGGTCACATTTTGCCCAAACCCCCCTGCAGTTTTCAAAATATCCCAAACATCCCAAATTCGATACCTGAGCCATATTTTGGACCCAAATTCTGGCTCTCTGCACCTATTCGCAGTTTGAAATTCCGACTTTTTATACCAAAAATATGCCAATTACTGAAAGCGGCGGTGGGTCACATTTTGCCCAAACCCCCCTGCAGTTTTCAAAATATCCCAAACATCCCAAATTCGATACCTGAGCCATATTTTGGACCCAAATTCTGGCTCTCTGCACCTATTCGCAGTTTGAAATTCCGACTTTTTATACCAAAAATATGCCAATTACTGAAAGCGGCGGTGGGTCACATTTTGCCCAAACCCCCCTGCAGTTTTCAAAATATCCCAAACATCCCAAATTCGATACCTGAGCCATATTTTGGACCCAAATTCTGGCTCTCTGCACCTATTCGCAGTTTGAAATTCCGACTTTTTATACCAAAAATTAGCCAATTACTGAAAGCGGCGGTGGGTCACATTTTGCCCAAACCCCCCTGCAGTTTTCAAAATATCCCAAACATCCCAAATTCGATACCTGAGCCATATTTTGGACCCAAATTCTGGCTCTCTGCACCTATTCGCAGTTTGAAATTCCGACTTTTTATACCAAAAATTAGCCAATTACTGAAAGCGGCGGTGGGTCACATTTTGCCCAAACCCCCCTGCAGTTTTCAAAATATCCCAAACATCCCAAATTCGATACCTGAGCCATATTTTGGACCCAAATTCTGGCTCTCTGCACCTATTCGCAGTTTGAAATTCCGACTTTTTATACCAAAAATATGCCAATTACTGAAAGCGGCGGTGGGTCACATTTTGCCCAAACCCCCCTGCAGTTTTCAAAATATCCCAAACATCCCAAATTCGATACCTGAGCCATATTTTGGACCCAAATTCTGGCTCTCTGCACCTATTCGCAGTTTGAAATTCCGACTTTTTATACCAAAAATATGCCAATTACTGAAAGCGGCGGTGGGTCACATTTTGCCCAAACCCCCCTGCAGTTTTCAAAATATCCCAAACATCCCAAATTCGATACCTGAGCCATATTTTGGACCCAAATTCTGGCTCTCTGCACCTATTCGCAGTTTGAAATTCCGACTTTTTATACCAAAAATATGCCAATTACTGAAAGCGGCGGTGGGTCACATTTTGCCCAAACCCCCCTGCAGTTTTCAAAATATCCCAAACATCCCAAATTCGATACCTGAGCCATAATTTGGACCCAAATTCTGGCTCTCTGCACCTATTCGCAGTTTGAAAATCCGAATTTTTATACCAAAAAATAGCCAATTACTGAAAGCGGCGGTGGGTCACATTTTGCCCAAACCCCCCTGCAGTTTTTAAAATATCCCAAACATCCCAAATTCGATACGTGAACCATATTTTGGACCCAAATTCTGGCTCTCTGCACCTATTTGCACTTTGAAATTCCGACTATTTATACCAAAAATATGCCAATTACTGAAAGCGGCGGTGGGTCACATTTTGCCCAAACCCCCCTGCAGTTTTCAAAATATCCCAAACATCCCAAATTCGATACCTGAGCCATATTTTGGACCCAAATTCTGGCTCTCTGCACCTATTCGCAGTTTGAAATTCCGACTTTTTATACCAAAAATATGCCAATTACTGAAAGCGGCGGTGGGTCACATTTTGCCCAAACCCCCCTGCAGTTTTCAAAATATCCCAAACATCCCAAATTCGATACCTGAGCCATATTTTGGACCCAAATTCTGGCTCTCTGCACCTATTCGCAGTTTGAAATTCCGACTTTTTATACCAAAAATATGCCAATTACTGAAAGCGGCGGTGGGTCACATTTTGCCCAAACCCCCCTGCAGTTTTCAAAATATCCCAAACATCCCAAATTCGATACCTGAGCCATATTTTGGACCCAAATTCTGGCTCTCTGCACCTATTCGCAGTTTGAAATTCCGACTTTTTATACCAAAAATATGCCAATTACTGAAAGCGGCGGTGGGTCACATTTTGCCCAAACCCCCCTGCAGTTTTCAAAATATCCCAAACATCCCAAATTCGATACCCGAGCCATATTTTGGACCCAAATTCTGGCTCTCTGCACCTATTCGCAGTTTGAAAATCCGACTTTTTATACCAAAAATTAGCCAATTACTGAAAGCGGCGGTGGGTCACATTTTGCCCAAACCCCCCTGCAGTTTTCAAAATATCCCAAACATCCCAAATTCGATACCTGAGCCATATTTTGGACCCAAATTCTGGCTCTCTGCACCTATTCGCAGTTTGAAATTCCGGCTTTTTATACCAAAAATAAGCCAATTACTGAAAGCGGCGGTGGGTCACATTTTGCCCAAACCCCCCTGCAGTTTTCAAAATATCCCAAACATCCCAAATTCGATACCTGAGCCATATTTTGGACCCAAATTCTGGCTCTCTGCACCTATTCGCAGTTTGAAATTCCGACTTTTTATACAAAAAATATGCCAATTACTGAAAGCGGCGGTGGGTCACATTTTGCCCAAACCCCCCTGCAGTTTTCAAAATATCCCAAACATCCCAAATCCTATACCTGAGCCATATTTTGGAGCCAAATTCTGGCTCTCTGCACGTATTCGCAGTTTGAAATTCCGACTTTTTATACCGAAAATATGCCAATTACTGAAAGCGGCGGTGGGTCACATTTTGCCCAAACCCCCCTGCAGTTTTCAAAATATCCCAAACATCCCAAATTCGATACCTAAGCTATATTTTGGACCCAAATTCTGGCTCTCTGCACCTATTCGCAGTTTGAAATTCCGGCTTTTTATACCAAAAATTAGCCAATTACTGAAAGCGGCAGTGGGTCACATTTTGCCCAAACCCCCCTACAGTTTTCAAAATATCCCTAACATCCCAAATTCGCTACCTGAGCCATATTTTGGACCCAAATTCTGGCTCTCTGCACCTATTCGCAGTTTGAAATTCCGACTTTTTATACCAAAAATATGCCAATTACTGAAAGCGGCGGTGGGTCACATTTTGCCCAAACCCCCCTGCAGTTTTCAAAATATCCCAAACATCCCAAATTCGATACCTGAGCCATATTTTGGACCCAAATTCTGGCTCTCTGCACCTATTCGCAGTTTGAAATTCCGACTTTTTATACCAAAAATATGCCAATTACTGAAAGCGGCGGTGGGTCACATTTTGCCCAAACCCCCCTGCAGTTTTCAAAATATCCCTAACATCCCAAATTCGATACCTGAGCCATATTTTGGACCCAAATTCTGGCTCTCTGCACCTATTCGCAGTTTGAAAATCCGACTTTTTATACCAAAAATTAGCCAATTACTGAAAGCGGCGGTGGGTCACATTTTGCCCAAACCCCCCTGCAGTTTTCAAAATATCCCAAACATCCCAAATTCGATACCTGAGCCATATTTTGGACCCAAATTCTGGCTCTCTGCACCTATTCGCAGTTTGAAATTCCGACTTTTTATACCAAAAATATGCCAATTACTGAAAGCGGCGGTGGGTCACATTTTGCCCAAACCCCCCTGCAGTTTTCAAAATATCCCAAACATCCCAAATTCGATACCTGAGCCATATTTTGGACCCAAATTCTGGCTCTCTGCACCTATTCGCAGTTTGAAATTCCGACTTTTTATACCAAAAATATGCCAATTACTGAAAGCGGCGGTGGGTCACATTTTGCCCAAACCCCCCTGCAGTTTTCAAAATATCCCAAACATCCCAAATTCGATACCTGAGCCATATTTTGGACCCAAATTCTGGCTCTCTGCACCTATTCGCAGTTTGAAATTCCGACTTTTTATACCAAAAATTAGCCAATTACTGAAAGCGGCGGTGGGTCACATTTTGCCCAAACCCCCCTGCAGTTTTCAAAATATCCCAAACATCCCAAATTCGATACCTGAGCCATATTTTGGACCCAAATTCTGGCTCTCTGCACCTATTCGCAGTTTGAAAATCCGACTTTTTATACCAAAAATTAGCCAATTACTGAAAGCGGCGGTGGGTCACATTTTGCCCAAACCCCCCTGCAGTTTTCAAAATATCCCAAACATCCCAAATTCGATACCTGAGCCATATTTTGGACCCAAATTCTGGCTCTCTGCACCTATTCGCAGTTTGAAAATCCGACTTTTTATACCAAAAATTAGCCAATTACTGAAAGCGGCGGTGGGTCACATTTTGCCCAAACCCCCCTGCAGTTTTCAAAATATCCCAAACATCCCAAATTCGATACCTGAGCCATATTTTGGACCCAAATTCTGGCTCTCTGCACCTATTCGCAGTTTGAAATTCCGACTTTTTATACCAAAAATATGCCAATTACTGAAAGCGGCGGTGGGTCACATTTTGCCCAAACCCCCCTGCAGTTTTCAAAATATCCCAAACATCCCAAATTCGATACCTGAGCCATATTTTGGACCCAAATTCTGGCTCTCTGCACCTATTCGCAGTTTGAAATTCCGACTTTTTATACAGAAAATATGCCAATTACTGAAAGCGGCGGTGGGTCACATTTTGCCCAAACCCCCCTGCAGTTTTCAAAATATCCCAAACATCCCAAATTCGATACCTGAGCCATATTTTGGACCCAAATTCTGGCTCTCTGCACCTATTCGCAGTTTGAAAATCCGACTTTTTATACCAAAAATTAGCCAATTACTGAAAGCGGCGGTGGGTCACATTTTGCCCAAACCACCCTGCAGTTTTCAAAATATCCCAAACATCCCAAATTCGATACCTGAGCCATATTTTGGACCCAAATTCTGGCTCTCTGCACCTATTCGCAGTTTGAAATTCCGACTTTTTATACCAAAAATTAGCCAATTACTGAAAGCGGCGGTGGGTCACATTTTGCCCAAACCCCCCTGCAGTTTTCAAAATATCCCAAACATCCCAAATTCGATACCTGAGCCATATTTTGGACCCAAATTCTGGCTCTCTGCACCTATTCGCAGTTTGAAATTCCGACTTTTTATACCAAAAATATGCCAATTACTGAAAGCGGCGGTGGGTCACATTTTGCCCAAACCCCCCTGCAGTTTTCAAAATATCCCAAACATCCCAAATTCGATACCTGAGCCATATTTTGGACCCAAATTCTGGCTCTCTGCACCTATTCGCAGTTTGAAATTCCGACTTTTTATACCAAAAATATGCCAATTACTGAAAGCGGCGGTGGGTCACATTTTGCCCAAACCCCCCTGCAGTTTTCAAAATATCCCAAACATCCCAAATTCGATACCTGAGCCATATTTTGGACCCAAATTCTGGCTCTCTGCACCTATTCGCAGTTTGAAATTCCGACTTTTTATACCAAAAATATGCCAATTACTGAAAGCGGCGGTGGGTCACATTTTGCCCAAACCCCCCTGCAGTTTTCAAAATATCCCAAACATCCCAAATTCGATACCTGAGCCATATTTTGGACCCAAATTCTGGCTCTCTGCATCTATACGCAGTTTGAAATTCCGACTTTTTATACCAAAAATATGCCAATTACTGAAAGAGGCGGTGGGTCACATTTTGACCAAACCCCCCTGCAGTTTTCAAAATATCCCAAACATCCCAAATTCAATACCTGAGCCATATTTTGGACCCAAATACTGGCTCTCTGCACTTAATCACAGTTTGAAAATCCGACTTTTTATACCAATAATTAGCCAATTACTGAAAGAGGCAGTGGCTCACATTTTGCCCAAACCCCCTGCAGTTTTCAAAATATCCCAAACATCCCAAATTCGATACCTGAGCCATAATTTGGACCCAAATTCTGGCTCTCTGCACCTATTCGCAGTTTGAAATTCCGACTTTTTATACCAAAAATCTGCCAATTACTGAAAGCGGCGGTGGGTCACATTTTGCCCAAACCCCCCTGCAGTTTTCAAAATATCCCAAACATCCCAAATTCGATACCTGAGCCATATTTTGGACCCAAATTCTGGCTCTCTGCACCTATTCGCAGTTTGAAAATCCGACTTTTTATACCAAAAATATGCCAATTACTGAAAGCGGCTGTGGGTCACATTTTGCCCAAACCCCCCTGCAGTTTTCAAAATATCCCAAACATCCCAAATTCGATACCTGAGCCATATTTTGGACCCAAATTCTGGCTCTCTGCACCTATTCGCAGTTTGAAAATCCGAATTTTATACCAAAAATTAGCCAATTACTGAAAGCGGCGGTGGGTCACATTTTGCCCAAACCCCCCTGCAGTTTTCAAAATATCCCAAACATCCCAAATTCGATACCTGACCCATATTTTGGACCCAAATTCTGGCTCTCTGCACCTATTCGCAGTTTGAAATTCCGACTTTTTATACCAAAAATAAGCCAATTACTGAAAGCGGCTGTGGGTCACATTTTGCCCAAACCCCCCTGCAGTTTTCAAAATATCCCAAACATCCCAAATTCGATACCTGAGCCATATTTTGGACCCAAATTCTGGCTCTCTGCACCTATTAACAGTTTGAAATTCCGACTTTTTTCAAAAATATGCCAATTACTGAAAGCGGCGGTGGGTCACATTTTGCCCAAACCCCCCTGCAGTTTTCAAAATATCCCAAACATCCCAAATTCGATACCTGAGCCATATTTTGGACCCAAATTCTGGCTCTCTGCACCTATTCGCAGTTTGAAATTCCGACTTTTTATACCAAAAATATGCCAATTACTGAAAGCGGCGGTGGGTCACATTTTGCCCAAACCCCCCTGCAGTTTTCAAAATATCCCAAACATCCCAAATTCGATACCTGAGCCATATTTTGGACCCAAATTCTGGCTCTCTGCACCTATTCGCAGTTTGAAATTCCGACTTTTTATACCAAAAATATGCCAATTACTGAAAGCGGCGGTGGGTCACATTTTGCCCAAACCCCCCTGCAGTTTTCAAAATATCCCAAACATCCCAAATTCGATACCTGAGCCATATTTTGGACCCAAATTCTGGCTCTCTGCACCTATTCGCAGTTTGAAATTCCGACTTTTTATACAAAAAATATGCCAATTACTGAAAGCGGCGGTGGGTCACATTTTGCCCAAACCCCCCTGCAGTTTTCAAAATATCCCAAACATCCCAAATTCGATACCTGAGCCATATTTTGGACCCAAATTCTGGCTCTCTGCACCTATTCGCAGTTTGAAATTCCGACTTTTTATACCAAAAATATGCCAATTACTGAAAGCGGCGGTGTGTCACATTTTGCCCAAACCCCCCTGCAGTTTTCAAAATATCCCAAACATCCCAAATTCGATACCTGAGCCATATTTTGGACCCAAATTCTGGCTCTCTGCACCTATTCGCAGTTTGAAAATCCGACTTTTTATACAAAAAATTAGCCAATTACTGAAAGCGGCGGTGGGTCACATTTTGCCCAAACCCCCCTGCAGTTTTCAAAATATCCCAAACATCCCAAATTCGATACCTGAGCCATATTTTGGATCCAAATTCTGGCTCTCTGCACCTATTCTCAGTTTCAAATTACGACTTTTTATACCGAAAATATGCCTATTACTGAAAACGGCGATGGGTCATATTTTGCCCAAACCCCCCTGCAGTTTTCAAAATGTCTGAAATGTCGGAAATTTGACTCCTGAGCGTGATTTTTGAGCCGAATTCTGACTCTCTGCACCTATTTTCAGTTTCAAATTACGACTTTTTATACCGAAAATATGCCAATTACTGAAAACGGCGATGGGTCATATTTTGCCCAAACCCCCCTGCAGTTTTCAAAATATCTGAAATGTCGGAAATTTGACTCCTGAGCGTGATTTTTGAGCCGAATTCTGACTCTCTGCACCTATTTTCAGTTTCAAATTACGACTTTTTCATACCGAAAATATGCCAATTACTGAAAACGGCGATGGGTCATATTTTGCCCAAACCCCCCTGCAGTTTTCAAAATGTCTGAAATGTCGGAAATTTGACTCCTGAGCGTGATTTTTGACCCGAATTCTGACTCTCTGCACCTATTTTCAGTTTCAAATTACGACTTTTTATACCGAAAATATGCCAATTACTGAAAAGGCGATGGGTCATATTTTGCCCAAACCCCCCTGCAGTTTTCAAAATGTCTGAAATGTCGGAAATTTGACTCCTGAGCCATATTTTGGATCCGAATTCTGACTCTCTGCACCTATTTTCAGTTTCAAATTACGACTTTTTATACCGAAAATATGCCAATTACTGAAAACGGCGATGGGTCATATTTTGCCCAAACCCCCCTGCAGTTTTCAAAATGTCTGAAATGTCGGAAATTTGACTCCTGAGCGTGATTTTTGAGCCGAATTCTGACTCTCTGCACCTATTTTCAGTTTCAAATTACGACGTTTCATACCGAAAATATGCCAATTACTGAAAACGGCGATGGGTCATATTTTGCCCAAACCCCCCTGCAGTTTTCAAAATGTCTGAAATGTCGGAAATTTGACTCCTGAGCGTGATTTTTGAGCCGAATTCTGACTCTCTGCACCTATTTTCAGTTTCAAATTACGACGTTTCATACCGAAAATATGCCAATTACTGAAAACGGCGATGGGTCATATTTTGCCCAAACCCCCCTGCAGTTTTCAAAATGTCTGAAATGTCGGAAATTTGACTCCTGAGCCATATTTTTGAGCCGAATTCTGACTCTCTGCACCTATTTTCAGTTTCAAATTACGACTTTTCATACCGAAAATATGCCAATTACTGAAAACGGCGATGGGTCATATTTTGCCCAAACCCCCCTGCAGTTTTCAAAATGTCTGAAATGTCGGAAATTTGACTCCTGAGCGTATTTTTGAGCCGAATTCTGACTCTCTGCACCTATTTTCAGTTTCAAATTACGACGTTTCATACCGAAAATATGCCAATTACTGAAAACGGCGATGGGTCATATTTTGCCCAAACCCCCCTGCAGTTTTTAAAATGTCTGAAATGTCGGAAATTTGACTCCTGAGCGTAATTTTTGAGCCGAATTCTGACTCTCTGCACCTATTTTCAGTTTCAAATTACGACGTTTCATACCGAAAATATGCCAATTACTGAAAACGGCGATGGGTCATATTTTGCCCAAACCCCCCTGCAGTTTTCAAAATGTCTGAAATGTCGGAAATTTGACTCCTGAGCGTGATTTTTGAGCCGAATTCTGACTCTCTGCACCTATTTTCAGTTTCAAATTACGACTTTTTATACCAAAAATATGCCAATTACTGAAAACGGCGATGGGTCATATTTTGCCCAAACCCCCCTGCAGTTTTCAAAATGTCTGAAATGTCGGAAATTTGACTCCTGAGCGTGATTTTTGAGCCGAATTCTGACTCTCTGCACCTATTTTCAGTTTCAAATTACGACTTTTTATACCGAAAATATGCCAATTACTGAAAACGGCGATGGGTCATATTTTGCCCAAACCCCCCTGCAGTTTTCAAAATGTCTGAAATGTCGGAAATTTGACTCCTGAGCGTGATTTTTGAGCCGAATTCTGACTCTCTGCACCTATTTTCAGTTTCAAATTACGACTTTTTATACCGAAAATATGCCAATTACTGAAAACGGCGATGGGTCATATTTTGCCCAAACCCCCCTGCAGTTTTCAAAATGTCTGAAATGTCGGAAATTTGACTCCTGAGCGTGATTTTTGAGCCGAATTCTGACTCTCTGCACCTATTTTCAGTTTCAAATTACGACGTTTCATACCGAAAATATGCCAATTACTGAAAACGGCGATGGGTCATATTTTGCCCAAACCCCCCTGCAGTTTTAAAAATGTCTGAAATGTCGGAAATTTGACTCCTGAGCGTGATTTTTGAGCCGAATTCTGACTCTCTGCACCTATTTTCAGTTTCAAATTACGACGTTTCATACCGAAAATATGCCAATTACTGAAAACGGCGATGGGTCATATTTTGCCCAAACCCCCCTGCAGTTTTTAAAATGTCTGAAATGTCGGAAATTTGACTCCTGAGCGTAATTTTTGAGCCGAATTCTGACTCTCTGCACCTATTTTCAGTTTCAAATTACGACGTTTCATACCGAAAATATGCCAATTACTGAAAACGGCGATGGGTCATATTTTGCCCAAACCCCCCTGCAGTTTTTAAAATGTCTGAAATGTCGGAAATTTGACTCCTGAGCGTAATTTTTGAGCCGAATTCTGACTCTCTGCACCTATTTTCAGTTTCAAATTACGACGTTTCATACCGAAAATATGCCAATTACTGAAAACGGCGATGGGTCATATTTTGCCCAAACCCCCCTGCAGTTTTTAAAATGTCTGAAATGTCGGAAATTTGACTCCTGAGCGTAATTTTTGAGCCGAATTCTGACTCTCTGCACCTATTTTCAGTTTCAAATTACGACGTTTCATACCGAAAATATGCCAATTACTGAAAACGGCGATGGGTCATATTTTGCCCAAACCCCCCTGCAGTTTTCAAAATGTCTGAAATGTCGGAAATTTGACTCCTGAGCGTGATTTTTGAGCCGAATTCTGACTCTCTGCACCTATTTTCAGTTTCAAATTACGACTTTTTATACCGAAAATATGCCAATTACTGAAAACGGCGATGGGTCATATTTTGCCCAAACCCCCCTGCAGTTTTCAAAATGTCTGAAATGTCGGAAATTTGACTCCTGAGCGCGATTTTTTATCCGAATTCTGACTCTCTGCACCTATTTTCAGTTTCAAATTACGACTTTTTATACCGAAAATATGCCAATTACTGAAAACGGCGATGGGTCATATTTTGCCCAAACCCCCCTGCAGTTTTCAAAATGTCTGAAATGTCGGAAATTTGACTCCTGAGCGTGATTTTTGAGCCGAATTCTGACTCTCTGCACCTATTTTCAGTTTCAAATTACGACTTTTTATACCGAAAATATGCCAATTACTGAAAACGGCGATGGGTCATATTTTGCCCAAACCCCCCTGCAGTTTTCAAAATGTCTGAAATGTCGGAAATTTGACTCCTGAGCGTGATTTTTGAGCCGAATTCTGACTCTCTGCACCTATTTTCAGTTTCAAATTACGACTTTTTATACCGAAAATATGCCAATTACTGAAAACGGCGATGGGTCATATTTTGCCCAAACCCCCCTGCAGTTTTCAAAATGTCTGAAATGTCGGAAATTTGACTCCTGAGCGTGACTTTTGAGCCGAATTCTGACTCTCTGCACCTATTTTCAGTTTCAAATTACGACGTTTCATACCGAAAATATGCCAATTACTGAAAACGGCGATGGGTCATATTTTGCCCAAACCCCCCTGCAGTTTTCAAAATGTCTGAAATGTCGGAAATTTGACTCCTGAGCGTGATTTTTGAGCCGAATTCTGACTCTCTGCACCTATTTTCAGTTTCAAATTACGACGTTTCATACCGAAAATATGCCAATTACTGAAAACGGCGATGGGTCATATTTTGCCCAAACCCCCCTGCAGTTTTTAAAATGTCTGAAATGTCAGAAATTTGACTCCTGAGCGTAATTTTTGAGCCGAATTCTGACTCTCTGCACCTATTTTCAGTTTCAAATTACGACGTTTCATACCGAAAATATGCCAATTACTGAAAACGGCGATGGGTCATATTTTGCCCAAACCCCCACTGCAGTTTTTAAAATGTCTGAAATGTCGGAAATTTGACTCCTGAGCGTAATTTTTGAGCCGAATTCTGACTCTCTGCACCTATTTTCAGTTTCAAATTACGACGTTTCATACCGAAAATATGCCAATTACTGTAAACTGCGATGGGTCATATTTTGCCCAAACCCCCACTGCAGTTTTTAAAATGTCTGAAATGTCAGAAATTTGACTCCTGAGCGTAATTTTTGAGCCGAATTCTGACTCTCTGCACCTATTTTCAGTTTCAAATTACGACGTTTCATACCGAAAATATGCCAATTACTGTAAACGGCGATGGGTCATATTTTGCCCAAACCCCCCTGCAGTTTTCAAAATGTCTGAAAAGTCGGAAATTTGACTCCTGAGCGTGATTTTTTATCCGAATTCTGACTCTCTGCACCTATTTTCAGTTTCAAATTACGACTTTTTATAACGAAAATATGCCAATTACTGAAAACGACGATGGGTCATATTTTGCCCAAACACCCCTGCAGTTTTCAAAATGTCTGGAATGTCGGAAATTTGACTCCAGAGCGTGATTTTTGAGCCGAATTCTGACTCTTTGCACCTATTTTCAGTTTCAAATTACGAAGTTTCATACCGAAAATATGCCAATTACTGTAAACGGCGATGGATCATATTTTGCCCAAACCTCCCTGCAGTTTTCAAAATGTCTGAAATGTCGGAAATTTGACTCCTGAGCATGATTTTTTATCGGAATTCTGACTCTCTGCACCTATTTTCAGTTTCAAATTACGACTTTTTATACCGAAAATATGCCAATTACTGAAAGCGGCGATGGGTCACATTTTGCCCAAACCCCCCTGCAGTTTTCAAAATATCCCAAACATCCCAAATTCAATACCAAAGCCATATTTTGGACCCAAATTCTGGCTCTCTGCACCTATTCACAGTTTGAAATTCCGACTTTTTATACCAAAAATCTGCCAATTACTGAAAGCAGCGGTGGGTCACATTTTGCCCAAACCCCCCTGCAGTTTTCAAAATATCCCTAACATCCCAAATTCAATACCAAAGCCATATTTTGGATCCAAATTCTGGCTCTCTGCACCTATTCGCAGTTTGAAATTCCGACTTTTTTTCAAAAAATATGCCAATTACTGAAAGAGGCGGTGGGTCACATTTTGACCAAAACCCCCCTGCAGTTTTCAAAATATCCCAAACATCCCAAATTCGATACCTGAGCCATATTTTGGTCCCAAATTCTGGCTCTCTGCACCTATTCGCATTTTGAAAATCCGACTTTTTATACCAAAAATTTGCCAATTACTGAAAGCGGCGGTGGGTCACATTTTGCCCAAACCCCCCTGCAGTTTTCAAAATATCCCAAACGTCCCAAATTCGATACCTGAGCCATATTTTGGATCCAAATTCTGGTGGCTCTCTGCACCTATTCACAGTTTGAAATTCCGACTTTTTATACCAAAAATATGCCAATTACTTTCAGCGGCGGTGGGTCACATTTTGCTTAAACCCCCTTGCAGTTTTCATAATATCCCAAACATTCCAAATTCGATACCTGAGCCATATTTTGGATCCAAATTCTTGCTCTCTGCACCTATTCGCAGTTTGAAATTCCGACTTTTTATACAAAAAATTTGCCAATTACTGAAAGCGGCGGTGGGTCACATTTTGCCCAAACCCCCTGCAGTTTTCAAAATATCTTAAACATCCCAAATTCAATACCTGAGCCATATTTTGGATCCAAATTCTGGCTCTCTGCACCTATTTGAAGTTTGAAATTCCGACTTTTTATACCAAAAATAGGCCAATTACTGAAAGCGGCTGTGGATCACATTTTGCCCAAACACCCCCTGCAGTGTTAAAATATCCCAAACATCCCAAATTCGATACCTGAGCCATATTTTGGACCCAAATTCTGGCTCTCTGCACCTATTCGAAGTTTGAAATTCCGACTTTTTATACCAAAAATAGGCCAATTACTGAAAGCGGCTGTGGATCACATTTTGCCCAAACACCCCTGCAGTTTTTAAAATATCCCAAACATCCCAAATTCGATACCTGAGCCATATTTTGGACTCAAATTCTGGCTCTCTGCACCTATTTGGAGTTTGAAATTCCGACTTTTTATACAAAAAATATGCCAATTACTGAAAACGGCGGTGGGTCACATTTTGCCCAAACCCCCCTGCAGTTTTCAAAATATCCCAAACATCCCAAATTCGATACCTGAGCCATATTTTGGACCCAAATTCTGGCTCTCTGCACCTATTCGCAGTTTGAAGTTCCGACTTTTTATACCAAAAATCTGCCAATTACTGAAAGCGGCGGTGGGTCACACTTTGCCCAAACCCCCCTGCAGTTTTCAAAAAATTCCAAACATCCCAAATTCGATACCTGAGCCATATTTTGGACCTAAATTCTGTCTCTCTGCACCTATTCGCATTTTGAAAATCCGACTTTTTATACAAAAAATTAGCCAATTACTGAAAGCAGCGGTGGGTCACATTTTGCCCAAACCCCCCTGCAGTTTTCAAAATATACCAAACATCCCAAATTCGATACCTGAGCCATATTTTGGACCCAAATTCTGGCTCTCTGAACCTATTAGCACTTTGACTTCCGACTTTTTATACCAAAAATCTGCCAATTACTGAAAGCGGCGGTGGGTCACATTTTGCCCAAACCCCCCCTGCAGTTTTCCAAATATCCCAAACATCCCAAATTGGATACCTGAGCCATGTTTTGGACCTAAATTCTGGCTCTCTGCACCTATTCGCAGTTTGAAAATCCGACTTTTTATACCAATAATTAGCCAATTACTGAAAGCGGCGGTGGGTCACACTTTGCACAAACCCCCCTGCAGTTTTCAAAATATCCCAAACATCCCAAATTCGATACCTGAGCCATATTTTGGTCGCAAATTCTGGCTCTCTGCACCTATTCGCATTTTGAAAATCCGATTTTTTTTACCAAAAATTAGCCAATTACTGAAAGCGGCGGTGGGTCAGATTTTGCCCAAACCCCCCTGCAGTTTTCAAAATATACCAAACATCCCAAATTCGATAACTGAGCCATATTTTGGACCCAAATTCTGGCTCTCTGCACCTATTCGCAGTTTGAAATTCCGACTATTTATACCAAAAATAAGCCAATTACTGAAAGCGGCTGTGGGTCAGATTTTGCCCAAACCCCCCTGCAGTTTTCAAAATATCCCAAACATCCCAAATTCGAGGCCTGAGCCATATTTTGGTCCCAAATTCTGGCTCTCTGCACCTATTAGCAGTTTGAAATTCCGACTTTTTTTTTTTAAATATAACAATTACTGAAAGAGGAGGTGGGTCACATTTTGACCAAACCCCCCTGCAGTTTTCAAAATATCCCAAACATCCCAAATTCGATACCTGAGCCATATTTTGGTCCCAAATTCTGGCTCTCTGCACCTATTCGCGTTTTGAAAATCATACATTTTATACCAAAAATTAGCCAATTACTGAGAGCGGCGGTGGGTCACCTTTTGCCCAAACCCCCCTGCAGTTTTCAAAATATCCCAAACGTCCCAAATTCGATACCTGAGCCATATTTTAGACCCAAATTCTGGCTCTCTGCACCTATTCGCAGTTTGAAATTCCTACTACTTATACCAAAAATAAGCCAATTACTGAGAGCGGCTGTGGGTCACATTTTGCCCAAACCCCCCTGCAGTTATCAAAATATTCCAAACATCCCAAATTCGATATCTGAGCCATATTTTGGACCCAAATTCTGGCTCTCTGCACCTATTCACAGTTTGAAATTCCGACTTTTTATACCAAAAATCTGCCAATTACTGAAAGCGGCGGTGGGTCACATTTTGCCCAAACCCCCCTGCAGTTTTCAAAATATCCCAAACATCCCAAATTCAATACCCAAACCAAATTTTGGATTCAAATTCTGGCTCTCTGCACCTATTCGCAGTTTGAAATTCCGACTTTTTTTCAAAAAATATGCCAATTACTGAAAGAGGCGGTTGGTCACATTTTGACCAAACCCCCCTGCAGTTTTCAAAATATCCCAAACATCCCAAATTCGATACCTGAGCCATATTTTGGATCCAAATTCTGGTGGATCTCTGCACCTATTAGCATTTTGAAAATCAGACTTTTTATACCAAAAATTAGCCAATTACTGAAAGCGGCGGTTGGTCACATTTTGCCCAAACCCCCCTGCAGTTTTCAAAATATCCCAAACATCCCAAATTCGATACCTGAGCCATATTTTGGTTCCAAATTCTGGCTCTCTGCACCTATTCGCAGTTTGAAAATCCGACTTTTTATACCAAAAATTAGCCAATTACTGAAAGCGGCGGTGGGTCACATTTTGCCCAAACCCCCCTGCAGTTTTCAAAATATCCCAAACATCCCAAATTCGATACCTGAGCCATATTTTGGACCCAAATTCTGGCTCTCTGCACCTATTCACAGTTTGAAAATCCGACTTTTTATACCAAAAATTAGCCAATTACTGAAAACGGCAGTGGGTCACATTTTGCCCAAACCCCCTGCAGTTTTCAAAATATCCCAAACATCCCAAATTCGATACCTGAGCCATATTTTGGACCCAAATTCTGGCTCTCTGCACCTATTCGCAGTTTGAAATTCCGACTTTTTATACAAAAAATCTGCCAATTACTGAAAGCGGCGGTGGGTCACATTTTGCCCAAACCCCCCTGCAGTTTTCAAAATATCCCAAACATCCAAAATTCGATACCTGAGCCATATTTTGGACCCAAATTCTGGCTCTCTGCACCTATTCGCAGTTTGAAATTCCGACTTTTTATACCAAAAATATGCCAATTACTGAAAGCGGCTGTGGGTCACATTTTGCCCAAACCCCCCTGCAGTTTTCAAAATATCCCAAACATCCCAAATTTGATACCTGAGCCATATTTTGGTTTTCAAAATATACCAAACATCCCAAATTCTGGCTCTCTGCACCTATTCGCAGTTTGAAATTCCGACCCCCCTGCAGTTTTTATACCAAAAATTAGCCAATTACTGAGAGCGGCGGTGTGTCACATTTTGCCCAAACCCCCCTTCAGTTTTCAAAATATCCCAAACGTCCCAAATTCGATACCTGAACCATATTTTGGACCCAAATTCTGGCTCTCTGCACCTATTCACAGTTTGAAATTCCGACTTTTTATACCAAAAATATGCCAATTACTTAAAGCAGCGGTGGGTCACATTTTGCCCAAACCCCCCTGCAGTTTTCAAAATATCCCAAACATCCCAAATTCGATACCTGAGTTATATTTTGGACCCAAATTCTGGCTCTCTGCACCTATTAACAGTTTGAAATTCTGAATTTTTTTAAAAAATATGCCAATTACTTAAAGCAGCGGTGGGTCACATTTTGCCCAAACCCCCCTGCAGTTTTCAAAATATCCCAAACATCCCAAATTCGATACCTGAGCCATATTTTGGATCCAAATTCTGGCTCTCTCCACCTATTCGCAGTTTGAAGTTCCGACTTTTTATACCAAAAATATGCCAATTACTTAAAGCGGCGGTGGGTCACATTTGGCCCACACACCCCTGCAGTTTTCAAAATATCCCAAACATCACAAATTCGATACCTGAGCCATATTTTGGTCCCAAATTCTGGCTCTCTGCACCTATTCGCGTTTTGAAAATCCGACTTTTTATACCAAAAATTAGCCAATTACTGAGAGCGGCGGTGGGTCACATTTTGCCCAAACCCCCCTGCAGTTTTCAAAATATCCCAAACATCCCAAATTCGATACCTGAGCCATATTTTGGATCCAAATCCTGGCTCTCTGCACCTATTCGCAGTTTGAAATTCCGACTTTTTATACGAAAAATATGCATATTACTGAAAGCGACGGAGGGTCACATTTTGCCCAAACCCCCCTGCAGTTTTCAAAATAACCCAAACATCCCAAATTCGAAACCTGAGCCATATTTTGGACCCAAATTCTGACTCTCTGCCTAATCACAGTTTGAAAATCCGACTTTTTATACCAAAAATTAAGGCATCACATTTTGCCCAAACCCCCCTGCAGTTTTCAAAATAACCCAAACATCCCAAATTCGAAACCTGAGCCATATTTTGGACCCAAATTCTGACTCTCTGCACCTATTCGCAGTTTGAAGTTCCGACTTTTTATTCAAAAAATATGCCAATTACTGAGAGCGGCGGTGGGTCACATTTTGCCCAAACCCACCTGCAGTTTTCAAAATATCCCAAACATCCCAAATTCAATACCTGAGCCATATTTTGGACCCAAATTCTAGCTCTCTGCACCTATTCGCAGTTTGAAAATCCGACTTTTTATACCAAAAATAAGCCAATTACTGAAAG
This sequence comes from Procambarus clarkii, assembly GCF_020424385.1. NCBI lineage: Eukaryota > Metazoa > Arthropoda > Malacostraca > Decapoda > Cambaridae > Procambarus > Procambarus clarkii. The sequence continues at coordinate 47,313 of NW_025555927.1, forward strand.
CGGCTGTGGGTCACATTTTGCCCAAACCCCCCTGCAGTTTTCAAAATATCCCAAACATCCCAAATTCGATACCTGAGCCATATTTTGGACCCAAATTCTGGCTCTCTGCACCTATTCGCATTTTGAAAATCCGACTTTTTATACCAAAAATTAGCCAATTACTGAAAGCGGCGGTGGGTCACATTTTGCCCAAACCCCCCTGCAGTTTTCAAAATATCCCAAACATCCCAAATTCGATACCTGAGCCATATTTTGGACCCAAATTCTGGCTCTCTGCACCTATTCGCAGTTTGAAATTCCTACTATTTATACCAAAAATAAGCCAATTACTGAAAGCGGCTGTGGGTCACATTTTGCCCAAACCCCCCTGCAGTTTTCAAAATATCCCAAACATCCCAAATTCGATACCTGAGCCATATTTTGGACCCAAATTCTGGCTCTCTGCACCTATTAACAGTTTGAAATTCCGACTTTTTTTCAAAAAATATGCCAATTACTGAAAGAGGCGGTGGGTCACATTTTGACCAAACCCCCCTGCAGTTTTCAAAATATCCCAAACATCCCAAATTCGATACCTGAGCCATATTTTGGTCCCAAATTCTGGCTCTCTGCACCTATTCGCAGTTTGAAATTCCGACTTTTTATACCAAAAATTAGCCAATTACTGAAAGCGGCGGTGGGTCACATTTTGCCCAAACCCCCCTGCAGTTTTCAAAATATCCCAAACATCCCAAATTCGATACCTGAGCCATATTTTGGATCCAAATTCTGGCTCTCTGCACCTATTCACAGTTTGAAATTCCGACTTTTTATACCAAAAATATGCCAATTACTGAAAGCGGCGGTGGGTCACATTTTGCCCAAACCCCCCTGCAGTTTTCAAAATATCCCAAACATCCCAAATTCGATACCTGAGCCATATTTTGGACCCAAATTCTGGCTCTCTGCACCTATTCGCAGTTTGAAATTCCGACTTTTTATACCAAAAAATATGCCAATTACTGAAAGCGGCGGTGGGTCACACTTTGCACAAACCCCCCTGCAGTTTTCAAAATATCCCAAACATCCCAAATTCGATACCTGAGCCATATTTTGGATCCAAATTCTGGCTCTCTGCACCTATTCGCAGTTTGAAATTCCGACTTTTTTTTTTTTAAATATGACAATTACTGAAAGAGGCGGTGGGTCACATTTTGACCAAACCCCCCTGCAGTTTTCCAAATATCCCAAACATCCCAAATTCGATACCTGATCCATATTTTGGTCCCAAATTCTGGCTCTCTGCACCTATTCGCATTTTGAAAATCCTACTTTTTATACAAAAAATTTGTCAATTACTGAAAGCGGCGGTGGGTCACATTTTGCCCAAACCCCCCTGCAGTTTTCAAAATATCCCAAACATCCCAAATTCGATACCTGAGCCATATTTTGGATCCAAACTCTGGCTCTCTGCACCTATTTTCAGTTTCAAATTACGACTTTTTATACCGAAAATATGCCTATTACTGAAAACGGCGATGGGTCATATTTTGCCCAAACCCCCCTGCAGTTTTCAAAATGTCTGAAATGTCGGAAATTTGACTCCTGAGCGTGATTTTTGAGCCGAATTCTGACTCTCTGCACCTATTTTCAGTTTCAAATTACGACTTTTTATACCGAAAATATGCCAATTACTGAAAACGGCGATGGGTCATATTTTGCCCAAACCCCCCTGCAGTTTTCAAAATGTCTGAAATGTGTGAAATTTGACTCCTGAGCGTGATTTTTGAGCCGAATTCTGACTCTCTGCACCTATTTTCAGTTTCAAATTACGAATTTTATACCGAAAATATGCCAATTACTGAAAACGGCGATGGGTCATATTTTGCCCAAACCCCCCTGCAGTTTTCAAAATGTCTGAAATGTCGGAAATTTGACTCCTGAGCGTGATTTTTGAGCCGAATTCTGACTCTCTGCACCTATTTTCAGTTTCAAATTACGAAGTTTCATACCGAAAATATGCCAATTACTGTAAACGGCGATGGGTCGTATTTTGCCCAAACCCCCCTGCAGTTTTCAAAAGGTCTGAAATGTCGGAAATTTGACTCCTGAGCGGGGTTTTTTTTATCCGAATTCTGACTCTCTGCACCTATTTTCAGTTTCAAATTACGACTTTTTTTATTGAAAATATGCCAATTACTGAAAACGGCGATGGGTCATATTTTGCCCAAACCCCCCTGCAGTTTTCAAAATGTCTGAAATGTCGGAAATTTGACTCCTGAGCGTGATTTTTGAGCCGAATTCTGACTCTCTGCACCTATTTTCAGTTTCAAATTACGACGTTTCATACCGAAAATATGCCAATTACTGTAAACGGCGATGGGTCATATTTTGCCCAAACCCCCCTGCAGTTTTCAAAATGTCTGAAATGTCGGAAATTTGACTCCTGAGCGTGATTTTTGAGCCGAATTCTGACTCTCTGCACCTATTTTCAGTTTCAAATTACGACGTTTCATACCGAAAATATGCCAATTACTGAAAACGGCGATGGGTCATATTTTGCCCAAACCCCCCTGCAGTTTTCAAAATGTCTGAAATGTCGGAAATTTGACTCCTGAGCGTGATTTTTGAGCCGAATTCTGACTCTCTGCACCTATTTTCAGTTTCAAATTACGACTTTTTATACCGAAAATATGCCAATTACTGAAAACGGCGATGGGTCAAATTTTGACCAAACCCCCCTGCAGTTTTCAAAATGTCGGAAATTTGACTCCTGAGCGTGATTTTTGAGCAGAATTCTGACTCTCTGCACCTATTTTCAGTTTCAAATTACGACATTTCATACCGAAAATATGCCAATTACTGTAAACGGCGAGGGGTCATATTTTGCCCAAACCCCCTGCAGTTTTAAAATGTCTGAAATGTCAGAAATTTGTCTCCTGAGCGTGATTTTTAATCCGAATTTTGACTGCACCTATTTTCAGTTTCAAATTACGAATTTTTATACCAAAAATATGCCAATTACTGAAAACGGCGATGGGTCATATTTTGCCCAAACCCCCCTGCAGTTTTCAAAATGTCTGAAATGTCGGAAATTTGACTCCTGAGCGTGATTTTTGAGCCGAATTCTGACTCTCTGCACCTATTTTCAGTTTCAAATTACGACGTTTCATACCGAAAATATGCCAATTACTGAAAACGGCGATGGGTCATATTTTGCCCAAACCCCCCTGCAGTTTTCAAAATGTCTGAAATGTCGGAAATTTGACTCCTGAGCGTGATTTTTGAGCCGAATTCTGACTCTCTGCACCTATTTTCAGTTTCAAATTACGACTTTTTATACCGAAAATATGCCAATTACTGAAAACGGCGATGGGTCATATTTTGCCCAAACCCCCCTGCAGTTTTCAAAATGTCTGAAATGTCGGAAATTTGACTCCTGAGCGTGATTTTTGAGCCGAATTCTGACTCTCTGCACCTATTTTCAGTTTCAAATTACGACGTTTCATACCGAAAATATGCCAATTACTGAAAACGGCGATGGGTCATATTTTGCCCAAACCCCCCTGCAGTTTTTAAAATGTCTGAAATGTCGGAAATTTGACTCCTGAGCGTGATTTTTGAGCCGAATTCTGACTCTCTGCACCTATTTTCAGTTTCAAATTTCGACGTTTTATACCGAAAATATGCCAATTACTGAAAACGGCGATGGGTCATATTTTGCCCAAACCCCCCTGCAGTTTTCAAAATGTCTGAAATGTCGGAAATTTGACTCCTGAGCGTGATTTTTGAGCCGAATTCTGACTCTCTGCACCTATTTTCAGTTTCAAATTACGAATTTTATACCGAAAATATGCCAATTACTGAAAACGGCGATGGGTCATATTTTGCCCAAACCCCCCTGCAGTTTTCAAAATGTCTGAAATGTCGGAAATTTGACTCCTGAGCGTGATTTTTGAGCCGAATTCTGACTCTCTGCACCTATTTTCAGTTTCAAATTACGACGTTTCATACCGAAAATATGCCAATTACTGAAAACGGCGATGGGTCATATTTTGCCCAAACCCCCCTGCAGTTTTCAAAATGTCTGAAATGTCGGAAATTTGACTCCTGAGCGTGATTTTTTATCCGAATTCTGACTCTCTGCACCTATTTTCAGTTTCAAATTACGACTTTTTATACCGAAAATATGCCAATTACTGAAAACGGCGATGGGTCATATTTTGCCCAAACCCCCCTGCAGTTTTCAAAATGTCTGAAATGTCGGAAATTTGACTCCTGAGCGTGATTTTTGAGCCGAATTCTGACTCTCTGCACCTATTTTCAGTTTCAAATTACGACTTTTTCTTACCGAAAATATGCCAATTACTGTACACGGCAATGGGTCATATTTTGCCCAAACCCCCCTGCAGTTTTCAAAATGTCTGAAATGTCGGAAATTTGACTCCTGAGCGTGATTTTTGAGCCGAATTCTGACTCTCTGCACCTATTTTCAGTTTCAAATTACGACGTTTCATACCGAAAATATGCCAATTACTGTAAACGGCGATGGGTCATATTTTGGCCAAACCCCCCTGCAGTTTTCAAAATGTCTGAAATGTCGGAAATTTGACTCCTGAGCGTGATTTTTGAGCCGAATTCTGACTCTCTGCACCTATTTTCAGTTTCAAATTACGACGTTTCATTCCGAAAATATGCCAATTACTGTACACGGCGATGGGTCATATTTTGCCCAAACCCCCCTGCAGTTTTTAAAATGTCTGAAATGTCGGAAATTTGACTCCTGAGCGTGATTTTTGAGCCGAATTCTGACTCTCTGCACCTATTTTCAGTTTCAAATTACGACTTTTTATACCGAAAATATGCCAATTACTGAAAACGGCGATGGGTCATATTTTGCCCAAACCCCCCTGCAGTTTTCAAAATGTCTGAAATGTCGGAAATTTGACTCCTGAGCGTGATTTTTGAGCCGAATTCTGACTCTCTGCACCTATTTTCAGTTTCAAATTACGACGTTTCATACCGAAAATATGCCAATTACTGAAAACGGCGATGGGTCATATTTTGCCCAAACCCCCCTGCAGTTTTAAAAATGTCTGAAATGTCGAAAATTTGACTCCTGAGCGTGATTTTTGAGCCGAATTCTGACTCTCTGCACCTATTTTCAGTTTCAAATTACGACGTTTCATACCGAAAATATGCCAATTACTGAAAACGGCGATGGGTCATATTTTGCCCAAACCCCCCTGCAGTTTTTAAAATGTCTGAAATGTCGGAAATTTGACTCCTGAGCGTGATTTTTGAGCCGAATTCTGACTCTCTGCACCTATTTTCAGTTTCAAATTACGACGTTTCATACCGAAAATATGCCAATTACTGTAAACGGCGATGGGTCATATTTTGCCCAAACCCCCCTGCAGTTTTTAAAATGTCTGAAATGTCGGAAATTTGACTCCTGAGCGTGATTTTTGAGCCGAATTCTGACTCTCTGCACCTATTTTCAGTTTCAAATTACGACGTTTCATACCGAAAATATGCCAATTACTGAAAACGGCGATGGGTCATATTTTGCCCAAACCCCCCTGCAGT
>NW_025555929.1:0-13391 GCF_020424385.1 Procambarus clarkii
GAGTATAGTTTATTTTTATATTTTTTTCTTATTTTCATTTCATTTTTTAATTGTTTTTCTTATATTTCAGTGACGGGAACATCAGATCACTTGATATTCACAATTTTCTGATGGGAACATTAGACCATTTGGGAAGGCATCAGATGAGGGAATTGGGAATAGTGGGGATGATGAGGGGACAGAAGCAAGAGATAGTGGGGAGGACGAGGGGACTAGGGAGGGGGTAATGGTGGGGAAGGACTAGGGGACGGGGAAGTTTGGGATGGTGGGGACGAGGGGATGGGGGGAAATGGAGAATGGTGGGGAGGACAATGGACAGGGAAGTGGGCCAGGGTGGGAAGGAAGAGGGGATGGTGGAGTGGGGAATGGTGGGGGAGGACGAGGGGACGGTGGAGTGGGGAATGGTTGGGAGACCGAGGAGATGTTTGAGGGGGGGAATGGTAGGGAGGACTGGGGGATAGGGAAGGTTCCCTGTGGCTCAGCAACATACATGCGTTGCTGAGCGGCAGCAACGCATGGCCGGGTATGGCTAATATATATATATATTGTACCTAGTAACCAGAACTGCATTATTGGCCTGGTACCCAGGGCCTTCACAACACTCAGCCAAATCAACAAGGGGACCACCGACTCTGACAGAGTAAACATGAGTTGTCCAAATACGCACAATTTGTTACTACCTACTTAGCGAAGAAGGCAGGCTCATGATTGGTTGATTGTCACCTGATCGGATAAAGTGAGGTGACGACAAAGGGCGGAGTCAGTCATATATATCAGTGTCAATCAGATACCCCTCACGATTGTTACACTTGAATCAGTATCTTAGTTCTCGTGCTCCAGCTTCTTTATTGACTTGTGAACAAGGAGGTGGAAATGAAAATAGAGACGAAGAGGTTCGTCACAAACAAGAATTTGGGCTTCAGATACGCCAAATGTTGTCAAAATGCGGCGGGGAACATTGAAAGATTTTAGTCATAAAAAGTTAATGAAATACATTGGTGAAGTAAAAGCAGCTAAACTTAAGAAGACAGCAAAAGCTTTCCATGAATATGTCTTGTTGTCGCGATACGATGTGAAAAACTTGTCCGGGGAAAACGTTCTGGCCACCGTAGATGAAACAGAGAAGAGACTGAAGGGGGGAATAAAACGAAAGTTAATTAATTCAACAACAACAGCAACAGCAGCAGACTCCGCAGTAGACCCCCAACAAGTGTACCGCATATTCATACACCAGGGGCCACTATACGACACAATTTACGACGCTCATAGTGCGGTTGGCCATGGGAGAGATAAAAGATCCTATTTTTAAGTAGCAAGACGATTGCTAATGTAACCCAATGTCGCGTTCTTGGCCCTTCTTTCCTTATACAGTTAGGGTTATTCCTGCGGGTCTTTGCTCCCCTGTTCTAGGGGCACCACTGCTCGTCCTGGGAGCCCCCTAGTCTACCAAGGGTAAAGGCACTACCTGTAACCCAGCCGCCTTGCACCCCTAGTGAGTGGAGAAATCCAACTCCACCTCTCGTACTCTTGGTCGAATTTGCCCGACGTGACCCCGGGAACATATACAGGTAATTCCTTACCTCTTTTTTCTCTCTCTCAAGGTCGCCAGCTGGGCACTAGCATTTGTGTCCCCAGCAACACTTCTCAGTAGTCTAGTTAAATGCCACGAACCAAGGTCTCAATGTCAAGTGCAGTGCAATAATAAATGACTTACTCAACTAGCCCTAGAGAATGGAGGCTCACTTAAAGACATTGGTAAAATCTATGAGGTGTTTACTGAAGAAAACTACATCGAATACACATAAAGAATAATATAGGTAGAACTGTCAGATGGCGGCAACTCTCCTCTCTCCCCTCTGGCAACGCGGTCACCTGGACGATACGAAAGTTCGCTCCTGGCCTCTTGAATCCAGGCACTTCCTCTAGCTGTTCAAACTGTCACAGTGCTAACACACATACAATAATATATAATTGACTCATGTATATATGAGTAACCTGGCTCCTAGCCTAACCCTTTCACACTGGCAGTAATAACAATAAAGACAATGCTCCTGACATGAATGATACTCTAGCTCACCTGGACCAAGGGGTAATGGGGAGGAAATTTATCTTCCTTAACTCTTTCTGCTATAAAGTCGACATGTGCTCTGTCGAGGGTTGCTGAGGTCCTCGGTCCTGGCGTTCGATCCTCCGTTCATCAGGATCTTCTACACACACGGTAATCAGTCGACTCGTAGATGCATGTCCTCACACTCTGCAGGCAGGCCCTCCTCTTTCTCCTCCTGAGGACTTGGAGACAGGTCCCTGCACACGTCGTCTTCTTCCTCCCACATTGGAACTGTAGTCAAACTTGCAGTCCGGTTCAATGTCCCCTTCTCAGCTTTCCAGTGGACTTGCCCTAGGCGCAGCAGCTCGCCCGATGCGTTTGAACTTGGCCCGCGCGAGGCGTCCTTACGATCCCGCTGAACGTTCATTTTCGCCACAGATTATCAGTAAAAGAGCTCTTGGCGCTCTAAAGTCAGTCAAGCCTTGCTTCCATGTACTTCCTACGAGTCGAGTAACGTCCCACGACGTCTGTAATATTAATGCAGCTGCTTGGGTCCACAGGTTGGGGCTTCCTAGCCTCCAAATTGAGAGCTCACTCGAGCACGGCCACTCTCTATGACGGGTCGTGACGTAATGAGCCCGCCGGGGCGCCCGCCGCCCGGAGCCCTCCACCTCGTTACGTCACACCGCCTGAGGGCTCCTCGTCATTGGTCCACGATGTCACGTGGCCCTACCTGGCCAATCGACAGCCGACAGGTGTCACGCTCCTTTGGCGGGAAACAGAGCGCCTCGGCGCCATCTTGTAACTCAAAAGGGCGTAAGCCACTTGTCTAACCAAACTCAAACGGCCAATTCCCTGCCAACACGATAACTTCCAATACCTTTATATACATCAATCTGTTTCCCTGAACACCAGAGAACGTTCAGGTTGTAGAGATATGACTCTTGAAGATGGGACTGAAAAGATGCAGGCGTGGGACACCGTCGCAACAAGAAGAAGTAAAACTGTTCATTTCTTTGTGTGGAATTTGCAACTTAACACGTGTTCCCAGGTGTAAGAAAGGGGGTGGTAAACCCATCGTGTCTGAGAGTTTCGGAGAGAGAGGGCAGATGGATTTAATAGACATGCACAGGGATGGGGAATGTTTGTACAACTACATTCTTCATTACCAAGACAATTTAAGTTCACAGTTCTCCGCCCTCTTCGCACTAAATAGGCAATAGAAGTTACTCATCATTTGCTGGAAATCTTTACACTTATTAGAGTCACTCGATAACTGCAGAGCGACAACAACCGCGAATTCGTGGCAGCAGTGAATCATCAGTTATGGACGGAATTATTGCCCAAGTTAATCCTAATAAACGGCAAACCCCGGCATCTCCAGAGTCAGGGAAGCATAGAACGGGCCAACGGCGACATCACAAAAATGCTCGGAAATTGGATGTGTGTGAAACGAACTCGCTATTGGTCAGCTGGTCTTCCTTTCGTGCAATTTAACAAGAATACAGCATATTCCCATGGTGTTGGACTGTTACCGTACAAGGCGGTCTTTGGGATCGAACCCTCAATCAGTATGCATACTGAATACTTACCATCAATGTACAAACAACTGCAAGGAAAGGATATCACAGAAGGTTTATTAAAGGGACATAACTTCGTTTCTAATAAATTGTTCCATGCCAACCAATCTGTTTTGACTAGTTGTGTATGAAAAGGGCTGCAATTGTTCCAAGTTTCAGTATTGCAGCCTAAATAGAAAGGGAGATTTTTTTTTCAATGTATTTTACACATTTTCAAATTGAAACTACAACCCCAAGCTTCAAATGAAATTATTTTTATGACAATTTTCTATCACATTAGCATATAATAAAAGGATCTGTTTCAGCGGATTTTTTAAAATATGTTTAGTTTTACTAATACAAATAGTTAAAGTTCCATAAAAAAATTATACAAATATCATGGTTTATAACTATAATAAAATCAATAAATGAACTTAGGAAAAAAAGCTTGAAACAGATTTGTAGAAACATACACTCTACATATAAGGTGTAAGTTTTATGTGAATTGAATAAAAAATGAAAGAGTTATAGGAACGTTTATGTACTTGTAAATAAATAAGTAAAAAATATAGTCTAAAGTGCTGCCATCTGTGTGTGAGGTTTACATAAACCAATTTTCTCTAAAATTAGCACTCTTACAGATAGGCTTACGTGCAGTCAGGTGTATAAGTTTCATGAAAATCGTCCGATAAACAAATAAGAAAAAAAAAATAAAAAATAATCCAATTTTTTTTTAACTAATTTTTTTGGGGATAAAACTAATCATTAAATATTTTTATTATATGCTATTGTGATACCTAAGAGTCATAGACTTGATTTCAGCTGACACTTGTGTTTGATGTTAATTTTTTATCATTTTGGAAACGTTTTGACACATAATTCATTATTTTCTTTCTCCCTTACAATTTATGCTACGATGCTGATACTTGGACCAGATGAAACCCTTTTCATATACAACTCGTCAAAAAGTTTGAATGAAATCGAACTAGTTTTCATTTATTGCATATTTTTGCATTATGCCCCCTTAACGATGAAACTAATCGAAAAAGAAGAAGAAGCTGACCCAGATGTTGAAGAACACCACCACCGTCAACCACCGACTGCTGAGGATGGGAACGAGAACGAAACTATTATCAACATCTGGGATTCAGAGGAATCTATTAATGGTTGACAGATAGATGATAATTTATACTCAGATAATATTCATCATATCCTTTCCCTTGAGTTGTATAGTATTACTTTTACAATATTAAAATAATAAATCTGTAAAGAAAGAGAAACATTAATTTTCTTCTTCAATAATTACCATCCCAAAAAAGAGTGAGTAGGTTAAAAAAAATAATGGGATACGTTATGATAATTATAATTATAACTTTTGTGAAGGTTAATTTGATAAACAGATGCCTACTTATATTTATAAAGAAAAAGTAAAGCCAAGAAGCGAAATTATATAATATTTAAATATATATATTTTTTAATTACAGTCATCATCACCAATATTTCCTCAACAACAACACCAACCTTTCAAATCTTCACCTTCAAATACAACTACAAGTTCTGTGCCTGAGATAATAATCTCCCCACCCCCACCGCCACCATCATTACCACCAATATTATTACCCCGGGAGATAATAGATGACGAGCTGAACAAGAAAACAGGAGCCCCGTTGGATGAAGTTAACAATGACGAAATAGGAGCAGCTCCTACTACACCTTCGTCTTCTCATCATGAGATTATAATAATAAGATCTCCGCCACCAAGTTCGCGATCAACACGATCCCCACCACCACCATCATTGCCACCAATATTATTACTCCGGAAGATAATGGATGACGAACTCAACAAAATAACGGAAGCCCCATTGGGTCGAGTTAATAATGAAGAAATGGCAGCAGCTCCTACTACACCTTCGTCTTCTGATCATGGGATAATATTATCATCTCCACTACCACAAGAGCCTCATCTTCGACCATCATCACCGTCGCCTTCTTTTGAAGTGTTATCACATAAGATAATAATTAGACACCTGAACAATTCAGGGAACATCATCTCGTACTGATTCTGAGTATGACGAAAATAACAACAATATTGATGCAGACATCGACAACCATCCTCCCCATCACTTACGTGTCAAAAATGTAAAAGAAATAAGAAGTAAAGTGAACGAGCACCAGAAGAGTAATGCTTTTAAAATGTTGTCACAGTCTTCATCAGATGTTACACCTATAAGTTTATACGATGCAGTTAATGTCAAAATCCCTAAAGCAGACAGAGAATCGAAGATGGGGATATGTACCATCAGTGGAATAGTTATCGAAATTGATCACCAGAGAGATTTATATCGTGTGGTCACTAAATTTGGAACTATCAATCAGTATCTTCCTAGTACTGACTTCGATAAATGTGTATATAGAATTATACCAAATCAAACTAATAAGATCCAGACAGTGGGTCTTCGAGAAGTCGTTCGAAGACAGTCTGATTATTTTCTCAGTGATAACCGCTATAGGAAGATTCTAGTGTGTCATTGTAAACATTTGCCGTGTCTGAATTACAGATGTATTTGCCGGAGATACAGTCAAAGGTGTAACCCTAAATGCCCACATAATGTACAAATCTGTAAAAAATAATAATAATAATAATAATATACTTATTCATTTCTATGTCCTTTATCATACCAAGTTTGGATAAGTGCGAAAAATCGTTTAAACCATAACTACAGTTACGATAAGTTCCATAAACGTAAATACCAAATCCCATTAATAGTTTTGTTTGCCTTTGTATCTAATTCATGGGTAACTTTTTAAAATTGTATAATTAATTGTATAAAATATATTAAAAATAAATTACTACAAATAAATATGGGGGGTTTCATTACACAAAAAAATATACTTTTGCTAAGTAAAAATCGAAAGTAAATACTTAGTTTTTAGGTGACAAACTTTACATTTTACCTAGAAAAAATATTTAATTTATTATATCAAATCTATATAAATTAAAATTGAAATGTTCGTTTGTTCAAAATCGCTAATCTCCGAAAGTTCGTCACCGATTACTTTAAAATTTTCACACAACGTTCCATTCGCATCCAAGCAGGTTTGTATATACATACTGTATAGATGTTACGTCTGTGACAGTAAAAAAAACATGCTTTTTCTGAAAAACTGTGTTTTTCATGTGAGGGAAATCTTAGAAACCTCTTTACCGACTGCTTTGAAATTTTGACACAGCGTTGCATTTGAATAGGCACGTATTTTTATATATCTGCTATATACATGCCTCACCTGTGACAGGAAAAAACGTGTTTTTTTATAAAACAGCACCATCTGTTGGAAGTAAAAGCAACACATGCTGTAATCTCCGAAAGTTCTTCACCAATTGCTTTGAAATTTTGAAACAACGTTGCATTCGAATAGGCGCATCTTTTTATATACCTACTATATAGATGCCACGCCTGTGACAGGTAAACAAATGCGTCTTTGAAAACAGCGCCATCTGTTGCACATAATGACAACATGCAAGCTATACTAAATATGCCACGAACTCCATTTCAATATTTCCGATTGCATTGATAAATTTTATTTTCAAAGATTTTGATTTATTTTATTATATATTGAATTATTTTGTGTGACATTGTGTTGGAATTGAGCTGTGTTGTTTACCATACCGTTCATTTTGTATGTATATGTATAGATACCACACCTGTTACAGGTAAAACTATGCTTTTCTTGAAAAAACAGCGCTGTCTGTTGCATGAAGGTGCAACACAAATGCTATACTAGACATGTTACAATTCTATTTCAATGTTTCTGATTGCATTGATAAATTGAATTTTCATAGATTTTGATTTATTTTCATTTTGATTTAATTATTTTGTGTGAATTGCGTTTGAATTGAGCTGTGTTGTTTACCATACCGTTCATTTCATGAGTATAGTTTATTTTTATATTTTTTCTTATTTTCATTTCATTTTTTAATTGTTTTTCTTATATTTCAGTGATGGGAACATCAGATCACTTCATGTTCCAAATTTTCTGATGGGAACATCAGACCATTTGGGAAGGCATCCGACGAGGGAGTAGGGAATGGGGAGGATGAATAGGGGACGAAAGTGAGAGATGGTGGGGAGGACGAGGGACAAGGTTGGGGGTAATGGTGATGAAGGACGAGAGGAAAGGGAAGTTTGTGATGGTGGAGACAAGGGGATGTAGGATTGGAGAATGGTGGGGAGGACGAAGGGACGGTGGAGTGGGAAATGGTTGGGAGGTCGAGGAGACGGGTGAGGGGGGATTGGTGGTGAGGACTAGGGGGGACAGGCATGATTGTTGTGGCTCAGCAATGCAGGTGCGTTGCTGAGCCACAGCAATGTGTGGCCGTGTACTGCTAGTATATATATAAAAATAAATTTGGGCATTTTATAATATCCCCCCAAAAATATTTTAAAGGGTTTTATTACCCACAAATAATATATTTTGCGAGTTGAAGACCTCCAGTATAGCCCAAGAAATGTTTTATAAAAATATATATAAAAATTGTAAATAAAATAAGAAATATTATAAATTCTTAAAACATACACAACACATAAAATTTGTTACATAAAATTAATCAACTGGAAATAAATTTAAATTATTTATACATAGAAAACCTTTCATAATTTTATCTTTACAATAATATTTCAAAATAATATATAAAAGTTATGAAAACAAGTTACTCCTAAACAATAATATCTCCTTATTGCATAAAATTGTGTTAACAAATTGTAATAAAAGTAAATAAAAAGTGGCAGTAAAGGATTTTTTCTAGTTTTATAATGTTTTTTTATATATGAAATATTATAAATCTAAACAAAATTCTTACAAAAAAAGTTACTTTTCTAAAATGTAATTATTTTTTGTTTGTTTGACTGTCAAACTCGGTACTAAATTCTGTTTTCTTGGTACAAAATATGTGTTCTCTGTGCTAAATTTTGTGCTCTCGGTACTAAATTCTGAGTAAGATATATTTAAAAAGTAATTTTTTCCTAGGGTATCATAAAAAACTTCAATCAAATCAGTTTTGAAATAAGAAAATATGAGAAAACTTTAGCCCCTTTCTTTAAGTTAGCATATATATATATATATATATATATATATATATATATATATATATATATATATATATATACATATATATATATATATATATATATATATATATATATATATATATATATATATATATGTCGTACCTAGTAGCCAGAACGCACTTCTCAGCCTACTATGCAAGGCCCAATTTGCCTAATAAGCCAAGTTTTCCTGAATTAATATATTTTCTCTAATTTTTTTCTTATGAACTGATAAAGCCACCCATTTCATTATGTATGAGGTCAATTTTTTTTATTGGAGTTAAAATTAACGTAGATATATGACCGAACCTAACCAACCCTGCCTAACCTAACCTAACCTATCTTTATAGGTTAGGTTAGGTTAGCTAGCCGAAAAAGTTAGGTTAGGTTAGGTTAGGTAGGTTAGGTAGTCGAAAAACAATTAATTCATGAAAACTTGGCTTATTAGGCAAATCGGGCCTTGCATAGTAGGCTCAGAAGTGAGTTCTGGCTACTAGGTACGACATATATATATATATATATATATATATATATATATATATATATATATATATATATATATATATATATATATATATATATATATATATATATATACACATATATATATATATATATGTCGTACCTAGTAGCCAGAACGCACTTCTCAGCCTACTTTGCAAGGCCCGATTTGCCTAATAAGCCAACTTTTCATGAAATAATGTTTTTTCGGCTGCCTAACCTACCTAACCTATCCTAACCTAACTTTTTCGGCTACCTAACCTAACCTAACCTATAAAGATAGGTTAGGTTAGGTTAGGTAGGGTTGGTTAGGTTCGGTCATATATCTACGTTAATTTTAACTCTAATAAAAAAAATTGACCTCATACATAATGAAACGGGTAGCTTTATCATTCATAAGAAAAAAATTAGAGAAAATATATTAATTCAGGAAAACTTGGCTTATTAGGCAAATCGGGCGGGGCATAGTAGGCCGAGAAGTACGTTCTGGCTACTAGGTACGACATATATATATATATATATATATATATATATATATATATATATATATATATATATATATATATATATATATATATATATATATATATATATATATATATATATATATATATGTATATATGTCGTACCTAGTAGCCAGAACGCACTTTTCAGCCTACTATGCATGGCCCGATTTGCCTAATAAGCCAAGTTTTCGTGAATTATTGTTTTTTCGACTACCTAACCTACCTAACCTAACCTAACCTAACTTTTTCTGCTACCTAACCGAACCTAACCTATAAAGATAGGTTAGGTTAGGTTAGGTAGGGTTGGTTAGGTTCGGTCATATATCTAAGTTAATTTTAACTCCAATAAAAAAAATTGACCTCATACATAATGAAATGGGTAGCTTTATCATTTCATAAGAAAAAAATTAGAGAAAATATATTAATTCAGGAAAACTTGGCTTATTAGGCAAATCGGGCGGGGCATAGTAGGCCGAGAAGTACGTTCTGGCTACTAGGTACGATATATATATATATATATATATATATATATATATATATATATATATATATGTATATATATATATATATATATATATATATATATATATATATGTCGTACCTAGTAGCCAGAACGCACTTCTCAGCCTACTATGCAAGGCCCGATTTGCCTAATAAGCCAAATTTTTCCTGAATTAATATATTTTCTCTAATTTTTTTCCTTTGAAAAGATAAAGCTACCCATTTCCTTATGTATGAGGTCAATTTTATTTTATATGAGTTAAAATTAACGTAGATATATGACCGATCCTAACCAACCCTACCTAACCTAACCTAACCTGTCTCTATAGGTTAGGTTGGGTTAGGTAGCCGAAAAAGTTAGGTTAAGTTAGGTTAGGTAGGTTAGGTAGTCGAAAAATAATTAATTCATGAAAACGTGGCTTATTAGGCAAATCAGGCCTTGCATAGTAGGCTGAGAAGTGAGTTCTGGCTACTAGGTACGACATATATATATATATATATATATATATATATATATATATATATATATATATATATATATATATATGTCGTACCTAATAGCCAGAACGCACTTCTCAGCCTACTATTCAAGGCCCGATTTGCCTAATAAGCCAAGTTTTCATGAATTAATGTTTTTTCGTCTACCTAACCTACCTAACCTAACCTAACCTAGCTTTTTTTGGCTACCTAACCTAACCTTACCTATAAATATAGGTTAGGTTAGGTTAGGTAGGGTTGGTTAGGTTCGGTCATGTATCTACGTTAATTTTAACTCCAATAAAAAAAAATTGACCTCATACATAGAGAAAAGGGTTGCTTTATCATTTCATAAGAAAAAATTATAGTAAATATATTAATTCAGGAAAACTTGGCTTATTAGGCAAATCGGGCCTTGAATAATAGGCTGAGAAGTGAGTTCTGGCTACTAGGTACGACATATATATATATATATATATATATATATATATATATATGTCGTACCTAGTAGCCAGAACTCACTTCTGAGCCTACTATGCAAGGCCCAATTTGCCTAATAAGCCAAGTTTTCATGAATTAATTGCTTTTCGACTACCTAACCTACCTAACCTAACCTAACCTAACTTTTTCGGCTACCTAACCTAACCTAACCTATAAAGATAGGTTAGGTTAGGTTAGGTAGGGTTGGTTAGGTTCGGTCATATATCTACGTTAATTTTAACTCCAATAAAAAAAATTGACCTCTTACATAATGAAATGGGTTGCTTTATCATTTCAAAAGACAAAATTTAGAGAAAATATATTAATTCATGAAAACTTGGCTTATTAGGCAAATCGGGCCTTGCATTGTAGGCTGAAAAGTGAGTTCTGGCTACTAGGTACGACATATATATATATATATATATATATATATATATATATGTCGTACCTAGTAGCCAGAACGCACTTCTCAGCCTACTATGCAAGGTCTGATTTGCCTAATAAGCCAAGTTTTCATGAATTAATTGTTTTTCGACTACCTAACCTACCTAACCTAACCTAACCTAACTTTTTCGGCTACCTAACCTAACCTAACCTATAAAGATAGGTTAGGTTAGGTTAGGTAGGGTTGGTTAGGTTCGGTCATATATTTACGTTAATTTTAACTCCAATAAAAAAAAATTGACCTCATCCATAATGAAATGGGTAGCTTTATTATTTCATAAGAAAAAATTAGAGAAAATATATTAATTCAGGAAAACTTGGCTTATTAGGCAAATCGGGCCTTGCATAGTAGGCCGAGAAGTGCGTTCTGGCTACTAGGTACGACATATATATATATATATATATATATATATATATATATATATATATATATATATATATATATATATATATATATATTATTAAATATGACCGAAAAAGTAAGATTAATAATTCTAACACGAATTTTCTCAATCTTTCGTACATTACGCTTCACTGTTGGAGGTAAATCAAAAATCACTTCTCCAAAATTCATTTTATTTCTAGTCTGACGCGACACGGGCGCGTTTCGTAAAACTTATTACATTTTCAAAGACTTCACAAATACACAACTGATTAGAACTTGCGTTTCCCTCATTTTATATCTACATTTGAGTGAGGTGGGAAGGGTGATGTGGCATTACATTTGAGTGAGGTGGGAAGGATGATGTGGCATTAACACAAGACAGAACACTAGAGGATATTAATAGGGTATTAAAAGTATCAACACAAGACAGAACAGAAACAATGGGTATTGAATAGAAGTGTTTGTAGAAAGCCTATTGGTCCATATTTCTTGATGCTTCTATATTGGAGCGGAGTCTTGAGGTGGGTAGAATATAGTTGTGCAATAATTGGCTGTTGATTGCTGGTGTTGACTTCTTGATGTGTAGTGCCTCGCAAACGTCAAGCCGCCTGCTATCGCTGTATCTATCGATGATTTCTGTGTTGTTTACTAGGATTTCTCTGGCGATGGTTTGGTTATGGGAAGAGATTATATGTTCCTTAATGGAGCCCTGTTGTTTATGCATCGTTAAACGCCTAGAAAGAGATGTTGTTGTCTTGCCTATATACTGGGTTTTTTGGAGCTTACAGTCCCCAAGTGGGCATTTGAAGGCATAGACGACGTTAGTCTCTTTTAAAGCGTTCTGTTTCGTGTCTGGAGAGTTTCTCATGAGTAGGCTGGCCGTTTTTCTGGTTTTATAGTAAATCGTCAGTTGTATCCTCTGATTTTTGTCTGTAGGGATAACGTTTCTATTAACAATATCTTTCAGGACCCTTTCCTCTGTTTTATGAGCTGTGGAAAAGAAGTTCCTGTAAAATAGTCTAATAGGGGGTATAGGTGTTGTGTTAGTTGTCTCTTCGGAGGTTGCATGGCTTTTCACTTTCCTTCTTATGATGTCTTCGATGAAACCATTGGAGAAGCCGTTATTGACTAGGACCTGCCTTACCCTACAGAGTTCTTCGTCGACTTGCTTCCATTCTGAGCTGTGGCTGAGAGCACGGTCGACGTATGCGTTAACAACACTCCTCTTGTACCTGTCAGGGTAGTCGCTGTTGGCATTTAGGCACATTCCTATGTTTGTTTCCTTTGTGTAGACTGCAGTGTGGAAACCTCCGCCCTTTTCCATGACTGTTACATCTAGAAAAGGCAGCTTCCCATCCTTTTCCGTCTCGTAAGTGAAACGCAGCA
>NW_025555930.1:0-10447 GCF_020424385.1 Procambarus clarkii
CGTATTATTTAGATCCAAGAAAAGACATATGACAATGTTTGTTTCCAATACAAATTATAAAAATCAATGTGTTTTCATTAGAATTAACTAAAATGTTCTTGATTTTCCGTTTATATTACCGAGGGAAGATGTACACGTAAAACCGCTCTAATCCGGCTGAAACGTCGATATATGCAATAAAAACCGAACTTCTCCCCTTTTCAATATCTTACTCAGTATTTTAACGAGAAACAAATAGATGATTGAAAATGAAGTATTTAAGGTTATTATCTAATCAATTATGTGTTTGCATCATTTTATCGTATATATATGAATTAATACCCATAGACTGAAAATTCACAAAAACGTGGAAAAACGGCAAAATATTGCCTAATTCGATGATATTTTGTTTAATCACATAAAGGAAAAGGGGATGATAAACGTCAAAATATTGCTAAATTCGATGATTTTTCGTACGAACAAAGGCAAGAAAACTTGCTTAAAATGCAATATTATGCGAAATTCTGAGATTTGAAGGCCAAATCACATATCGTGATACTACATGAAATAGTATCGAAATATTGGTAAAAATGAATATATTTACGTAATATCAAACTACATGAAAAACGTGAAAAAAGTCAATATTTAACCATATTTGAGGATTTTAACTTCAAATCATAGAGCGAGGTTTCGTATTATTTAGATCCAAGAAAAGACATATGACAATGTTGTTTCCAATACAAATGATAAAAATCAATGTGTTTTCATTAGAATTAACTAAAATGTTCCTGATTTTCCGTTTATATTACCGATGGAAGATGTACACGAAAATCGCTCTATTCCGGCTGAAACGTCGATATATGCAATAAAAACAGAACTTCTCCCCTTTTCAATATCTTACTCAGTATTTTAACGAGAAACAAATAGTTGATTGAAAATGAAGTATTTAAGGTTATTATCTAATCAATTATGTGTTTGCATCATTTTTATTGTATATATATGAATTAATACCCATAGACTGAAAATTCACAAAAACGTGGAAAACGGCAAAATATTGCCTAATTCGATGATATTTTGTTTAAGTCACATAAAGGAAAAAGGGATGATAAACGTCAAAATATTGCTTAATTCGATGATTTTTCGTACGAAACAAAAGGCAAGAAAACTTGCTTAAAATGCAATATTATGCGAAATTCTGAGATTTGAAGGCCAAATCACATATCGTGATACTACATGAAATAGTATCGAAATATTGGTAAAAATGAATATATTTACGTAATATCAAACTACATGAAAAACGTGAAAAAAGTCAATATTTAACCATATTTGAGGATTTTAACTTCAAATCATAGAGCGAGGTTTCGTATTATTTAGATCCAAGAATAGACATATGACAATGTTGTTTCCAATACAAATTATAAAAATCAATGTGTTTTCATTAGAATTAACTAAAATGTTCTTGATTTTCCGTTTATATTACCGAGGGAAGATGTACACGTAAAACCGCTCTAATCCGGCTGAAACGTCGATATATGCAATAAAAACCGAACTTCTCCCCTTTTCATTATCTTACTCAGTATTTTAACGAGAAACAAATAGATGATTGAAAATGAAGTATTTAAGGTTATTATCTAATCAATTATGTGTTTGCATAATTTTTATCGTATATATATGAATTAATACCCATAGACTGAAAATTCACAAAAACGTGGAAAACGGCAAAATATTGCCTAATTCGATGATATTTTGTTTAAATCACATAAAGGAAAAGGGATGATAAACGTCAAAATATTGCTAAATTCGATGATTTTTCGTACGAAACAAAAGGCAAGAAAACTTGCTTAAAATGCAATATTATGCGAAATTCTGAGATTTGAAGGCCAAATCACATATCGTGATACTACATGAAATAGTATCGAAATATTGGTAAAAATGAATATATTTACGTAATATCAAACTACATGAAAAACGTGAAAAAAGTCACTATATAACCATATTTGAGGATTTTAACTTCAAATCATAGAGCGAGGTTTCGTATTATTTAGATCCAAGAAAAGACATATGACAATGTTGTTTCCAATACAAAATGATAAAAAACAATGTGTTTTCATTAGAATTAACTATAATGTTCTTGATTTTCCGTTTATATTAACGATGGAAGATGTACACGTAAAACCGCTCTAATCCGGCTGAAACGTCGATATATGCAATAAAAACCGAACTTCTCCCTTTTCAATATCTTACTCAGTATTTTAACGAGAAACAAATAGATGATTGAAAATGAAGTATTTAAGGTTATTATCTAATCAATTATGTGTTTGCATCATTTTATCGTATATATATGAATTAATACCCATAGACTTAAAATTCACAAAACGTGGGAAACGGCAAAATATTGCCTAATTCGATGATATTTTGTTTAAGTCACATAAGGAAAAGGGGATGATAAACGTCAAAATATTGCTTAATTCGATGATTTTTCGTACGAAACAAAAGGCAAGAAACTTGCTTAAAATGCAATATTATGCGAAATTCTGAGATTTGAAGGCCAAATCACATATCGTGATACAACATGAAATAGAATCGAAATATTGGTAAAAATGAATATATTTACGTAGTATCAAACTACATGAAAACGTGAAAAAGTCAATATTTAACCATATTTGAGGATTTTAACTTCAAATCATAGAGCGAGGTTTCGTATTATTTAGATCCAAGAAAAGACATATGACAATGTTGTTTCCAATACAAATTATAAAAATCAATGTGTTTTCATTAGAATTAACTAAAATGTTCTTGATTTTCCGTTTATATTACCGAGGGAAGATGTACACGTAAAACCGCTCTAATCTGGCTGAAACGTCGATATATGCAATAAAAACCGAACTTCTCCCCTTTACATTATCTTACTCAGTATTTTAACGAGAAACAAATAGATGATTGAAAATGAAGTATTTAAGGTTATTATCTAATCAATTATGTGTTTGCATCATTTTTATCGTTTATATATGAATTAATACCCATAGACTGAAAATTCACAAAAACGTGGAAAACGGCAAAATATTGCCTAATTCGATGATATTTTGTTTAAGTCACATAAAGGAAAAGGGGATGATAAACGTCAAAATATTGCTAAATTCGATGATTTTTCGAACGAAACAAAAGGCAAGAAAACTTGCTTAAAATGCAATATTATGCGAAATTCTGAGATTTGAAGGCCAAATCACATATCGTGATACTACATGAAATAGTATCGAAATATTGGTAAAATGAAATATTTATGTAATATCAAATACATGAAAAACGTGAAAAAAGTCAATATTTAACTGTGAGTGGGCGATAATCTCCTTCAAGAGATTGAGCCTGCTCTTCCCTCCAAAATTACGTCTTCACAACTATATTAAAAGACTATGGAAGAAATGTCCAACAACGACAACCAACACCAGCAAGGCTTGCCAGGGTGAGCAAAACGTATGCAACCAGCCACCTGTTCGAACTCCAACCACCAAACTACCGTTGATCGCTACGGCTCCGCTGATTGGTCGCCGGTCTGGCTGCACCTGCACTCGCCCCCAATACTACCTGATGTCTGGGTCGCCCCAACATCAGTCCTCAGAATGTTTCCGTGCTTTCGTAGCCAGCACTCCTCCCAGCTAGACGTTAGCGTGTACTGAGAGAGGTGGTGGCTTTAAGCCAATATTCCAGCACCTCCCACTTAACTTTGTGTTGCACTTCTTATTATTTTGCCTTAACGTAACTTTTCATTGTGTCATTTAAGTATTCTTATTATTTTGATTCATTGATTTTATATACATATTTGTTTGTCCATATTTTCATGTTTTGATTTATTTAACGTAATTAAAATTTCATTGTTAAAGTTTTACTTGTGTTTGTGTGTCTTCTCCTTACCTTACCACAGACGAAGTTCCAGTTTTTCTATTTTTTTTTATAACTATGTGACGAGGCCATACCCCTAGCCTTAAACAGCCGAACACCAACGCGTTACCGTCACAAGTTATATGGGGGCCTGTCCTAGGAGCTTCACTCAGGTACTGGTGCCAAGTGGTAATTTATGGTAAGCGTATTTAACTTTGTTAACGTAGCTTTACTATTTTTCATTCAATTTCATTTTTTATAAGGTGCGGTGTATTGTGCATTACGAGAGTAACATATAGTGAAGGTGAGACAACTTTGGATTACGTGGTGACTGTAGGCCTCAGTCATACTCTTAATTGGTCATCTCTCCCTCCATGTTATTACTCGTATTTACCATCTATGTCCCTTGAATATTTCTCATTCTGACAGATCATCATATTGGTACCCTGGTACTGTGGTCTGCCCCGGTCAAGAGTACCCAATCTTCTGCAATCTGACTGTAGGAGGACAAAGAGGGCCATAGTTCCTCTAGCTCGAACTTTAGTTGCTGAATTGGGACCTCAGCAGCAGTTCTCGTCACCAGTTGACACCTCGCACCCCTACACGTCAGTCAGAGATGATGATACATACAACGGTAGGGAATTAGCTTATTTTTTCAGAGCACAAAAGTTCGCTAATTCTGTAAGTATCATATTAAATTCAGTGGGAAAAACTTGCTTTATGTCCTATAGAGACTCGGCAAGGTATGCCTACATCCTTGGACTACCAATTTTACTTTTGAAGCATTTAACTGTTTCATTTGTTTTCGAAACTCTGTTTCATTTGTTAGTAGGATTTTCTTGCCCTTATTCCTCTTACATGAGTACCGGGTACAAGATTTCCTGCGCCCTTGATTTAATTTAATCATTTAATATCTTTCACTTAACGTTAATTGTTAAAGATCACACAGGATAGGTACCAGTTGCCACGTTGTCCTGTTTCTGACATTTCATTATTGAACATTCGTGTACCTTTATTTGCTAATTTCACCATGTTTCGTCTCCAAACTTTCCGTGCAAATCCAGCAGGTGAAATAGGGACTTTAAGTCGTGCCAAGAGGACTGAACTACAAACTCTTGCACATGAGTATCAACTAGAAGTTCCCTACCAAGCCAACAAAAATGACCTACACAACCTGTTGCTGGATTACTATTTAGAGCAAGGTAAGATAGACTCTGAAACTCATGAAACTTACTATATTGCAGATAAAACTGACTTGGCAACGATGAAACTTAAACTAGAGCTGGCTAAGATTGAACGTGAGCAGCAAAGAGAAGCAGCTGCGATACAGAAGGGAAGCCCTCGAACAACAAGAACGAGAAGCTGCCATGACGAGAGAAGAACAAGAACGCGAAGCTGCTTTGAGGAGGAAGAACAAGAACGAGAAATCACCCTCAGAGAACGTGAAGCTGCTTTGAGGAGAGAAGAACACGAACGTTGACTCGCCCTCCAGGAACGTGAGGTTGCACTACTCCAGGAGCGGGAACGAGTACAGCTTGAAACCAAACGACGCGAGTTGGAGATGCAACGCGAACATGACAAGCAACAAGCAACTCTGGCTCTAGAGTGTCGTCAACGTGAAATCGCCTTGGAAACTTCCCACTTCACTCAACGCCAACAAGCTACTGCCAATCTTCCCGTCAGTTTTAATATATCACATGCAAGTAAGTTAATGCCATCCTTTGTAGAAGCAGAAGTTGATGTGTTCTTTACCACCTTTGAAACCCTTGCTAATCAACTCAGTTGGCCTGTCGACCAATGGGCCACACTTCTCAGAGTCCATCTTACAGGTAGAGCTGCAGTCACACTCAGTACTTTGGCGTCTGAGAATGACTACTACACTCTGAAACAAGCAGTGTTAGACGCCTACCTCCTCTCTACTGAAAGTTATAGAAGGAAATTCCGTGACCACCTGAAGGCAAGTACCACTACCTTCCTCGAGTTTGCTAACACGAAACGGAGGTATTTCATGAAATGGCTGGAAGCAGCACATGTCTCTACTTTTACAGAACTCGTCAACCTGATGCTTGTTGAAGAATTCTTGAGACGTGTGCCGCCTCCTGTCCGCCTCTACTTAGCAGATAAAGAAGAAACCGACTACCTGAAGTGTGCTAAGTCGGCTGACACTTACAGCCTCATCCACCGGCTGACACCTGAACCATCCTCCAGTAAGAAGTCGTGGTACAGTTACGAGAAGGTGAGCCCCGATCAAGCTGGTTCACAACTGTACTGCAAGTATTGTAGACTCTATGGACATACCATAGACAAGTGTGGTAAGTCTCAATACAAGGGAACCACTGACCAACAACGACCCAAACCAACTCCTCCTAAGTCCGGTAAGCCTGTGATGAATGTTGGTGTTGATGTTAATGATCTTTCTCTTTTCAGTAACCACCTGTATACTGGAACTGTCTCTGCCAACGGTTCAAATCCGGAGGGACGTTTCAAATTGAAGATCTTGAGGGACACAGCGGCTCTACAATCGATCATCTTGAAGTCGGCTGTGCCCAACATAGTCTACACC
Source organism: Procambarus clarkii (assembly GCF_020424385.1). Lineage (NCBI taxonomy): Eukaryota > Metazoa > Arthropoda > Malacostraca > Decapoda > Cambaridae > Procambarus > Procambarus clarkii. Next base: position 6,419 of record NW_025555930.1, read on the forward strand.
GGGGAAACAGTCTTCATCACTGACCTCACTGCTACCACTCCATACCCTCTCGCCAGAGTCCACCTGGATTGTCCCTACGTGAACGGGGAAGTCCAAGTCGCCGTCAGGGAAAAGCCTTTTCCCATGCCTGGAGTGCAACTTCTCCTAGGCAACGACTTGGCAGAAGACCTGCAACCAACCAACCTGATCGTCATGGACAAACCCCAGGTGTGTAACTCTGTGCCAAGTAACCCTATTCTTGAGTATGTTCCAGCAGAGGTTCAAGAGAGTGATGAAGTTTCTCCTCCGGTTCTCGTGACCACCCGTGCACAAGCCGCACGTCCACAGCCAGCTGACTCTACTGCTACCGCTGTCCCTCAAGACCCTCAGAAACTACCCCCGCATCTGACCAAGTTGGAGTTCCGTAAGTTGCAGAGGGAAGATCTTACTTTAACACCATTGTTTTTCCAGGCTGAGACTCAACCCGACAGTATTCCTGGGTTCTTCCTAGAGAACGACTTGCTCTACCGCAGATATAGACCCAGTAAACTGAAGGAGGAGGACGATTGGGCCAACATCGAACAACTTGTGATTCCCACCAGCCTGCGGCCCACTATTCTACACCTGGCCCACGGAGCATTCTCCCACTACGGCTTCAACAAGACTTACATGGGATTCGCCAAGACTACTACTGGCCAGGTATGGTAAATAACGTCAAACAGTACGTAAAACAGTGTCATACATGTCAGATGGCAGGCAAACCGAACGTCTCCATTCCCAGAGCACCACTGATTCCCATACAGGTGCCTGCGGAACCTTTCCACAGACTCATAATAGACTGTGTGGTCCTTTACCTCGGACCAGTTCAGGTAACGCCTACATCCTAACCATCCTGTGTCCTACCACCAGATTTCCCATAGCAGTTCCAGTGAAGAACATCACGGCTGCTACGGTTATCAAACATCTATTGAAGATCTTCACTCAATACGGATTTCCCAGGGAGATTCAAAGTGACTGTGGCACCAACTTCACCAGTGATCTCTTCAAAAGGACACTGGAGGAGTTCAACATCAAACAGGTATTGTCCAGCCCCTATCATCCTGCTTCACAGGGTTCTCTTGAACGTAGTCATCAGACCATCAAAGCACTCTTGAAAAAGTTTTGTAGTGAAACCTCAAAGGATTGGGATAAGCAGATTGACCTTATAATGTGTATTTTCAGAAGTCTCCCCAATGAGTCCCTAGGAGTATCTCCTTATGAGATGCTCTACGGCCGTAAGTGCCGTACTCCCCTTAAGGCTTTCAAAGACTCTCTCAGAGATGCCACCTTCAGTGAGCATCAGAATGTGCCCCAGTTTCTTCAAAACCTTCAACACATTCTAGAGAGAGTCCACCGCTTTGCCCATGATAATCTATTGAAAGCCCAGGTGAGAATGAAGACTCATTACGACCAGACCAGCAAAGTAAGAAAATTAAAGCCGGGAGACTTCGTCCTTGCTTATTTCCCTATCCCAGGTTCACCTTTACAAAACAGATTTTCAGGACCCTACTGCGTCAAAGAGTGCAGAAATAACAACAATTACGTCATAGAGACTCCAGATAGGCGGCGGAAGACCCAGCTGTGCCACGTCAACCTCCTGAAGCAATATAATGGTACTCCTCCCACTGTCCTTGACTAATTATTCTACCATTCACAGAACCCTACATCCACAGTGAGACCTTCCCAGCTTCTCCTCCCGAAAGCACTGACAAGGAGTCAGCGCTTTCTAATTCCGAAATCCTTAATGATCTTCCCAAATACTTTCAGGATAATCATAGTGCTCCTCTCGTCAAGATCTTCAGAGAACATCAAGAGTTGTTCAGAGATGATCCCCAAGAGTGTAATGTTACCCAGCACGACATCCAACTGCTCCCCGGCCGATTCGTCAACCCTTCTACCGAATCAGCCCGAGCAAGAAGGAAGTCATGCGTGCTGAGGTGCATACCTCTTGGATCATGGACTGGCTACACCTTGTGAGTCCCCCTGGGCCTCACCTTGTATCTTGGTGCCCAAACCCCAAGGTAAGGTGCGGTTGTGCACTGACTATCGTAAACTGAACTCTGTCACTGTCAAGGATGCTTACCCCCTGCCAAGGATAGATGACATCCTTGATGCCATTGGTAGTGCCCAGTACTTGTCCCAAGTGGACTTGCTTAAGGGGTACTATCAAGTGTGTCTAACGGAGCGCGCTAAAGAGATATCTGCCTTCATCACTCCTTTTGGACTTTTTCAGATATGAACGCCTTCCTTTCGGACTATGTAATGCCCCGGCCACCTTTCAAAGAGCTGTCAACCGTGTCATCCAGGGCTTGGATAACACATACGCCTACCTACCTGGACGATATCGTCGTAGCCTCCAACTCCTGGAGTGAACATCTGCTCCAGCTGCGACGTCTGTTCTCCAAGCTCCTGACAGCCGGCCTCACCATCAACCTGGGCAAGTCCACTTTCGCGAAAGGTAAAGTGCGTTATCTGGGTCATGTTATTGGGAGTGGCAGCATAGCTCCGTTAGACTCACACTCTCAAGCCATCCAACAGTATCCACAGCCTACCACCAGGAAGCAGCTCCTGCGCTTCCTTGGTCTTGCCTCTTACTACCGTAGGTTTGTGCGGAATTTCAGTACAGTCGCCACACCTCTAATTCTATTAACCAGTCCCAAGCAACGGTATAATTGACCATGCAGCAAACCGTTGCTTTCGAACAACTCAAATTCCTCCTCTGTTCTAACCCCATTCTCGCCTCTCCAGATATCACCAAGCCTTTCGTCCTTCATGTCGACGCCAGTGGAACCGGCGTTGGTGGTGTCCTGATGCAACAACGAGGCGAGGAGGTTCTACCTGTCAGCTACTACAGCTACAAACTGAAACCACACCAGAGGAACTACAGCACTATGAAAAGGAGCTACTATCCATCGTCCTGAACCTCCAACACTTCGCTCCGTACTACAAGGCGCCAGGTCTACCACCATCTTCTCAGACCACAACCCTCTCCGCTTCCTACATCAAGCCCAATTCACCAACCAGCGTCTTCTACGATGGGCTCTGTATTTACAAGACTTCAACCTGGAGATCCGCTATATCAAGGGTTCTGACAACACCATAGCCGATGCCCTCTCCAGAGTTTATGAAGTAGAAGCGACGCCATCCATTACGCATATCCACCACTAACGACGATACTTCTTCCAGAACCGCCGGCTTCGGGGAGAGTTGTGACGATATAATCTCCTTCAAGAGATTGAGCCTGCTCTTCCCTCCAAAATTACGTCGTCGAAATTATATAAAACGACTATGGAAGACATGTCCAACAACGACAACAACACCAGCAAGGCTTGCCAGGGTGAGCAAAACGTAATGCAGCCAGCCACCTGTTCGGACTCAAACCACCAAAACTACATGTTGTCGCTGCCGGCTCCGCTGATTGGTCGCCGGTCTGGCTGCACCTGCACTCCGCCCCCCCCATACTACTTGATGTCTGGGGTCGCCCGACCTCAGACCTCAGAATATTCGGGCTCTTCGTTGTTAACCACTCCTCCCGGCTAGACCGCTAGGTGTACTGAGAGAAGTGGGGGCTTGAAGCCAATATTCCAGCACCTCCCTTTACGTTTGTTTGCACTTCCTTGTTATTTTTTTGCCTTAACGTAACTTTTCATTGTGTCATTTAATTATTCTTATTATTTGATTGATTGATTTTATTATAGAATTTGTTTGTGCATTTTTTCATGTTTTGATTTATTTAACGTAATTAAAATTTCATTGTTAAAGTTTACTTGTGTTTTGTGTGTCTTCTCCTTACCTTACCACAGACGAAGTTCCAGTTTTTCTATATTTTTTTTTATAACTATGTGACGAGGCCATACCCCTAGCCTTAAACAGCCGAACACCAACGCGTTACCGTCACAATATATTTTACGTAATATCAAACTACATGAAAAACGTGAAAAAAGTCACTATATACCATATTTGAGGATTTTAACTTCAAATCATAGAGCGAGGTTTCGTATTATTTAGATC
>NW_025555931.1:0-25598 GCF_020424385.1 Procambarus clarkii
TTTTCCCCGCCAGCTGCGAAAATCGCTTGGTTTTTGGCCAGTAGCGGCGAAAATCGCGCGGTTTTTGGCCGGTAGCGGCGAAAATCGCGCTATTTTTGGCCGGTAGCGGCGAAAATCGCGATTTTTTCCCGCCAGCTGCGAAAATCGCGAAAATGGTTTTTGGCCGGTAGCGGCGAAAATCGCGCGGTTTTTGGCCGGTAGCGGCGAAAATCGCGCTATTTTTGGCCGGTAGCGGCGAAAATCGCGATTTTTCCCCGCCAGCTGCGAAAATCGCTTGGTTTTTGGCCGGTAGCGGCGAAAATCGCGCTGTTTTTGGCCGGTAGCGGCGTTTTTGGCCGGTAGCGGCGAAAATCGCGCTATTTTTGGCCGGTAGCGGCGAAAATCGCGATTTTTTTTTTCCCCGCCAGCTGCGAAAATCGCTTGGTTTTTGGCCAGTAGCGGCGAAAATCGCGCGGTTTTTGGCCGGTAGCGGCGAAAATCGCGCTATTTTTGGCCGGTAGCGGCGAAAATCGCGATCGCGAGCTTTTTTTTTTTTCCCGCCAGCTGCGAAAATCGCATGGTTTTTGGCCGGTAGCGGCGAAAATCGCGCGGTTTTTGGCCGGTAGCGGCGAAAATCGCGCTATTTTTGGCCGGTAGCGGCGAAAATCGCGATTTTTTAGCGGCGAAAATCGCCCCGCCAGCTGCGAAAATCGCTTGGTTTTTGGCCAGTAGCGGCGAAAATCGCGCGGTTTTTGGCCGGTAGCGGCGAAAATCGCGCTATTTTTGGCCGGTAGCGGCGAAAATCGCGATTTTTTTGGCCCGCCAGCTGCGAAAATCGCATGGTTTTTGGCCGGTAGCGGCGAAAATCGCGCGGTTTTTGGCCGGTAGCGGCGAAAATCGCGCTATTTTTGGCCGGTAGCGGCGAAAATCGCGATTTTTTTCCCCGCCAGCTGCGAAAATCGCTTGGTTTTTGGCCGGTAGCGGCGAAAATCGCGCGGTTTTTGGCCGGTAGCGGCGAAAATCGCGCTATTTTTGGCCGGTAGCGGCGAAAATCGCGATTTTTTCCCCGCCAGCTGCGAAAATCGCTTGGTTTTTGGCCAGTAGCGGCGAAAATCGCGCGGTTTTTGGCCGGTAGCGGCGAAAATCGCGCTATTTTTGGCCGGTAGCGGCGAAAATCGCGTTTTTCCCGCCAGCTGCGAAAATCGCTTTTGGCCGGTAGCGGCGAAAATTTTTTTGGCCCGCCAGCTGCGAAAATCGCATGGTTTTTGGCCGGTAGCGGCGAAAATCGCGCTATTTTTGGCCGGTAGCGGCGAAAATCGCGCTATTTTTGGCCGGTAGCGGCGAAAATCGCATGGTTTTTGGCCGGTAGCGGCGAAAATCGCTTGGTTTTTGGCCGGTAGCGGCGAAAATCGCGCGGTTTTTGGCCGGTAGCGGCGAAAATCGCGCTATTTTTGGCCGGTAGCGGCGAAAATCGCGATTTTTCCCCGCCAGCTGCGAAAATCGCTTGGTTTTTGGCCAGTAGCGGCGAAAATCGCGCGGTTTTTGGCCGGTAGCGGCGAAAATCGCGCTATTTTTGGCCGGTAGCGGCGAAAATCGCGATTTTTTCCCGCCAGCTGCGAAAATCGCATGGTTTTTGGCCGGTAGCGGCGAAAATCGCGCGGTTTTTGGCCGGTAGCGGCGAAAATCGCGCTATTTTTGGCCGGTAGCGGCGAAAATCGCGATTTTTCCCCGCCAGCTGCGAAAATCGCTTGGTTTTTGGCCAGTAGCGGCGAAAATCGCGCGGTTTTTGGCCGGTAGCGGCGAAAATCGCGCTATTTTTGGCCGGTAGCGGCGAAAATCGCGATTTTTCCCCGCCAGCTGCGAAAATCGCATGGTTTTTGGCCGGTAGCGGCGAAAATCGCGCGGTTTTTGGCCGGTAGCGGCGAAAATCGCGCTATTTTTGGCCGGTAGCGGCGAAAATCGCGATTTTTCCCCGCCAGCTGCGAAAATCGCTTGGTTTTTGGCCGGTAGCGGCGAAAATCGCGCGGTTTTTGGCCGGTAGCGGCGAAAATCGCGCTATTTTTGGCCGGTAGCGGCGAAAATCGCGATTTTTCCCCGCCAGCTGCGAAAATCGCTTGGTTTTTGGCCGGTAGCGGCGAAAATCGCGCGGTTTTTGGCCGGTAGCGGCGAAAATCGCGCTATTTTTGGCCGGTAGCGGCGAAAATCGCGATTTTTTCCCCGCCAGCTGCGAAAATCGCTTGGTTTTTGGCCGGTAGCGGCGAAAATCGCGCGGTTTTTGGCCGGTAGCGGCGAAAATCGCGCGGTTTTTTTGGCCGGTAGCGGCGAAAATCGCGATTTTTTCCCCGCCAGCTGCGAAAATCGCTTGGTTTTTGGCCGGTAGCGGCGAAAATCGCGCGGTTTTTGGCCGGTAGCGGCGAAAATCGCGCTATTTTTGGCCGGTAGCGGCGAAAATCGCGATTTTTTTTCCCCGCCAGCTGCGAAAATCGCTTGGTTTTTGGCCGGTAGCGGCGAAAATCGCGCGGTTTTTGGCCGGTAGCGGCGAAAATCGCGCTATTTTTGGCCGGTAGCGGCGAAAATCGCGATTTTTTCCCGCCAGCTGCGAAAATCGCTTGGTTTTTGGCCGCGTAGCGGCGAAAATCGCGCGGTTTTTGGCCGGTAGCGGCGAAAATCGCGCTATTTTTGGCCGGTAGCGGCGAAAATCGCGATTTTTTTCCCGCCAGCTGCGAAAATCGCATGGTTTTTGGCCGGTAGCGGCGAAAATCGCGCGGTTTTTGGCCGGTAGCGGCGAAAATCGCGCTATTTTTGGCCGGTAGCGGCGAAAATCGCGATTTTTTCCCCGCCAGCTGCGAAAATCGCTTGGTTTTTGGCCAGTAGCGGCGAAAATCGCGCGGTTTTTGGCCGGTAGCGGCGAAAATCGCGCTATTTTTGGCCGGTAGCGGCGAAAATCGCGATTTTTCCCCGCCAGCTGCGAAAATCGCATGGTTTTTGGCCGGTAGCGGCGAAAATCGCGCGGTTTTTGGCCGGTAGCGGCGAAAATCGCGCTATTTTTGGCCGGTAGCGGCGAAAATCGCGCGATTTTTCCCCGCCAGCTGCGAAAATCGCTTGGTTTTTGGCCAGTAGCGGCGAAAATCGCGCGGTTTTTGGCCGGTAGCGGCGAAAATCGCGCTATTTTTGGCCGGTAGCGGCGAAAATCGCGATTTTTCCCCGCCAGCTGCGAAAATCGCTTGGTTTTTGGCCGGTAGCGGCGAAAATCGCGCGGTTTTTGGCCGGTAGCGGCGAAAATCGCGCTATTTTTGGCCGGTAGCGGCGAAAATCGCGCTTTTTTCCCCGCCAGCTGCGAAAATCGCTTGGTTTTTGGCCGGTAGCGGCGAAAATCGCTTGGTTTTTGGCCGGTAGCGGCGAAAATCGCGCTATTTTTGGCCGGTAGCGGCGAAAATCGCGCTATTTTTGGCCGGTAGCGGCGAAAATCGCGATTTTTCCCCGCCAGCTGCGAAAATCGCGATGGTTTTTGGCCGGTAGCGGCGAAAATCGCGCGGTTTTTGGCCGGTAGCGGCGAAAATCGCGCTATTTTTGGCCGGTAGCGGCGAAAATCGCGATTTTTTTTTTCCCCGCCAGCTGCGAAAATCGCTTGGTTTTTGGCCGGTAGCGGCGAAAATCGCGCGGTTTTTGGCCGGTAGCGGCGAAAATCGCGCTATTTTTGGCCGGTAGCGGCGAAAAATTCCCCGCCAGCTGCGAAAATCGCTTGGTTTCCCCGCCAGCTGCGAAAATCGCTTGGTTTTTGGCCGGTAGCGGCGAAAATCGCGCGGTTTTTGGCCGGTAGCGGCGAAAATCGCGCTATTTTTGGCCGGTAGCGGCGAAAATCGCGATTTTTCCCCGCCAGCTGCGAAAATCGCTTGGTTTTTGGCCGGTAGCGGCGAAAATCGCGCGGTTTTTGGCCGGTAGCGGCGAAAATCGCGCTATTTTTGGCCGGTAGCGGCGAAAATCGCGATTTTTTTCCCCGCCAGCTGCGAAAATCGCTTGGTTTTTGGCCAGTAGCGGCGAAAATCGCGCGGTTTTTGGCCGGTAGCGGCGAAAATCGCGCTATTTTTGGCCGGTAGCGGCGAAAATCGCGCGGTTTTTTTTTTTTCCCCGCCAGCTGCGAAAATCGCATGGTTTTTGGCCGGTAGCGGCGAAAATCGCGCGGTTTTTGGCCGGTAGCGGCGAAAATCGCGCTATTTTTGGCCGGTAGCGGCGAAAAATCCCCGCCAGCGCGAAAATTTTTGGCCGCCAGCTGCGAAAATCGCTTGGTTTTTGGCCGGTAGCGGCGAAAATCGCGCGGTTTTTGGCCGGTAGCGGCGAAAATCGCGCTATTTTTGGCCGGTAGCGGCGAAAATCGCGATTTTTGGCCCGGCGAAAATCGCGATTTTTCCCGCCAGCTGCGAAAATCGCTTGGTTTTTGGCCGGTAGCGGCGAAAATCGCGCGGTTTTTGGCCGGTAGCGGCGAAAATCGCGCTATTTTTGGCCGGTAGCGGCGAAAATCGCGATTTTTTCCCCGCCAGCTGCGAAAATCGCTTGGTTTTTGGCCAGTAGCGGCGAAAATCGCGCGGTTTTTGGCCGGTAGCGGCGAAAATCGCGCTATTTTTGGCCGGTAGCGGCGAAAATCGCGATTTTTTTTTTTTTCCCGCCAGCTGCGAAAATCGCATGGTTTTTGGCCGGTAGCGGCGAAAATCGCGCGGTTTTTGGCCGGTAGCGGCGAAAATCGCGCTATTTTTGGCCGGTAGCGGCGAAAATCGCGATTTTTCCCCGCCAGCTGCCCGCCAGCTGCGAAAATCGCTTGGTTTTTGGCCGGTAGCGGCGAAAATCGCGCGGTTTTTGGCCGGTAGCGGCGAAAATCGCGCTATTTTTGGCCGGTAGCGGCGAAAATCGCGATTTTTTCCCGCCAGCTGCGAAAATCGCATGGTTTTTGGCCGGTAGCGGCGAAAATCGCGCGGTTTTTGGCCGGTAGCGGCGAAAATCGCGCTATTTTTGGCCGGTAGCGGCGAAAATCGCGATTTTTCCCCGCCAGCTGCGAAAATCGCTTGGTTTTTGGCCAGTAGCGGCGAAAATCGCGCGGTTTTTGGCCGGTAGCGGCGAAAATCGCGCTATTTTTGGCCGGTAGCGGCGAAAATCGCGATTTTTTCCCGCCAGCTGCGAAAATCGCATGGTTTTTGGCCGGTAGCGGCGAAAATCGCGCGGTTTTTGGCCGGTAGCGGCGAAAATCGCGCTATTTTTGGCCGGTAGCGGCGAAAATCGCGATTTTTCCCCGCCAGCTGCGAAAATCGCTTGGTTTTTGGCCGGTAGCGGCGAAAATCGCGCGGTTTTTGGCCGGTAGCGGCGAAAATCGCGCTATTTTTGGCCGGTAGCGGCGAAAATCGCGATTTTTTCCCCGCCAGCTGCGAAAATCGCATGGTTTTTGGCCGGTAGCGGCGAAAATCGCGCGGTTTTTTTGGCCGGTAGCGGCGAAAATCGCGCTATTTTTGGCCGGTAGCGGCGAAAATCGCGCTATTTTTTAGCCCGCCAGCTGCGAAAATCGCTTGGTTTTTGGCCGGTAGCGGCGAAAATCGCGCGGTTTTTGGCCGGTAGCGGCGAAAATCGCGCTATTTTTGGCCGGTAGCGGCGAAAATCGCGATTTTTTCCCCGCCAGCTGCGAAAATCGCTTGGTTTTTGGCCGGTAGCGGCGAAAATCGCGCGGTTTTTGGCCGGTAGCGGCGAAAATCGCGCTATTTTTGGCCGGTAGCGGCGAAAATCGCGATTTTTTCCCCGCCAGCTGCGAAAATCGCTTGGTTTTTGGCCGGTAGTAGCGGCGAAAATCGCGCGGTTTTTGGCCGGTAGCGGCGAAAATCGCGCTATTTTTGGCCGGTAGCGGCGAAAATCGCGATTTTTCCCCGCCAGCTGCGAAAATCGCTTGGTTTTTGGCCGGTAGCGGCGAAAATCGCGCGGTTTTTGGCCGGTAGCGGCGAAAATCGCGCTATTTTTGGCCGGTAGCGGCGAAAATCGCGATTTTTGGCCGGTAGCGGCGAAAATCGCGATTTTTTTCCCCGCCAGCTGCGAAAATCGCTTGGTTTTTGGCCAGTAGCGGCGAAAATCGCGCGGTTTTTGGCCGGTAGCGGCGAAAATCGCGCTATTTTTGGCCGGTAGCGGCGAAAATCGCGATTTTTTCCCGCCAGCTGCGAAAATCGCATGGTTTTTGGCCGGTAGCGGCGAAAATCGCGCGGTTTTTGGCCGGTAGCGGCGAAAATCGCGCTATTTTTGGCCGGTAGCGGCGAAAATCGCGCTATTTTTGGCCGGTAGCGGCGAAAATCGCGATTTTTTCCCCGCCAGCTGCGAAAATCGCTTGGTTTTTGGCCGGTAGCGGCGAAAATCGCGCGGTTTTTGGCCGGTAGCGGCGAAAATCGCGCTATTTTTGGCCGGTAGCGGCGAAAATCGCGATTTTTTCCCGCCAGCTGCGAAAATCGCATGGTTTTTGGCCGGTAGCGGCGAAAATCGCGCGGTTTTTGGCCGGTAGCGGCGAAAATCGCGCTATTTTTGGCCGGTAGCGGCGAAAATCGCGATTTTTTTTTCCCCGCCAGCTGCGAAAATCGCTTGGTTTTTGGCCAGTAGCGGCGAAAATCGCGCGGTTTTTGGCCGGTAGCGGCGAAAATCGCGCTATTTTTGGCCGGTAGCGGCGAAAATCGCGATTTTTTTTTGGCCCGCCAGCTGCGAAAATCGCTTGGTTTTTGGCCGGTAGCGGCGAAAATCGCGCGGTTTTTGGCCGGTAGCGGCGAAAATCGCGCTATTTTTGGCCGGTAGCGGCGAAAATCGCTTGGTTTTTGGCCGGTAGCGGCGAAAATCGCGGTTTTTGGCCGGTAGCGGCGAAAATCGCCCCGCCAGCTGCGAAAATCGCTTGGTTTTTGGCCGGTAGCGGCGAAAATCGCGCGGTTTTTGGCCGGTAGCGGCGAAAATCGCGCTATTTTTGGCCGGTAGCGGCGAAAATCGCGATTTTTCCCCGCCAGCTGCGAAAATCGCTTGGTTTTTGGCCAGTAGCGGCGAAAATCGCGCGGTTTTTGGCCGGTAGCGGCGAAAATCGCGCTATTTTTGGCCGGTAGCGGCGAAAATCGCGATTTTTTCCCGCCCCGCCAGCTGCGAAAATCGCGAAAATGGTTTTTGGTCGGTAGCGGCGAAAATCGCGCGGTTTTTGGCCGGTAGCGGCGAAAATCGCGCTATTTTTGGCCGGTAGCGGCGAAAATCGCGATTTTTCCCCGCCAGCTGCGAAAATCGCTTGGTTTTTGGCCGGTAGCGGCGAAAATCGCGCGGTTTTTGGCCGGTAGCGGCGAAAATCGCGCTATTTTTGGCCGGTAGCGGCGAAAATCGCGATTTTTCCCCGCCAGCTGCGAAAATCGCTTGGTTTTTGGCCAGTAGCGGCGAAAATCGCGCGGTTTTTGGCCGGTAGCGGCGAAAATCGCGCTATTTTTGGCCGGTAGCGGCGAAAATCGCGATTTTTTTTTCCCGCCAGCTGCGAAAATCGCATGGTTTTTGGCCGGTAGCGGCGAAAATCGCGCGGTTTTTGGCCGGTAGCGGCGAAAATCGCGCTATTTTTGGCCGGTAGCGGCGAAAATCGCGCTATTTTTGGCCGGTAGCGGCGAAAATCGCGATTTTTCCCCGCCAGCTGCGAAAATCGCTTGGTTTTTGGCCGGTAGCGGCGAAAATCGCGCGGTTTTTGGCCGGTAGCGGCGAAAATCGCGCTATTTTTGGCCGGTAGCGGCGAAAATCGCGATTTTTTCCCCGCCAGCTGCGAAAATCGCTTGGTTTTTGGCCGGTAGCGGCGAAAATCGCGCGGTTTTTGGCCGGTAGCGGCGAAAATCGCGCTATTTTTGGCCGGTAGCGGCGAAAATCGCGATTTTTAGCGGCGAAAATCGCGCCGGTAGCGGCGAAAATCGCGCTATTTTTGGCCGGTAGCTGCGAAAATCGCTTGGTTTTTGGCCGGTAGCGGCGAAAATCGCGCGGTTTTTGGCCGGTAGCGGCGAAAATCGCGCTATTTTTGGCCGGTAGCGGCGAAAATCGCGATTTTTCCCCGCCAGCTGCGAAAATCGCTTGGTTTTTGGCCGGTAGCGGCGAAAATCGCGCGGTTTTTGGCCGGTAGCGGCGAAAATCGCGCTATTTTTGGCCGGTAGCGGCGAAAATCGCGATTTTTTTCCCCGCCAGCTGCGAAAATCGCTTGGTTTTTGGCCGGTAGCGGCGAAAATCGCGCGGTTTTTGGCCGGTAGCGGCGAAAATCGCGCTATTTTTGGCCGGTAGCGGCGAAAATCGCGATTTTTTTGGCCCGCCAGCTGCGAAAATCGCATGGTTTTTTGGCCGTTTTTAGCGTAGCGAAAATCGCTTGGTTTTTGGCCGGTAGCGGCGAAAATCCCGCCAGCTGCGAAAATCGCTTGGTTTTTGGCCAGTAGCGGCGAAAATCGCGCGGTTTTTGGCCGGTAGCGGCGAAAATCGCGATTTTTTCCCGCCAGCTGCGAAAATCGCTTGGTTTTTGGCCGGTAGCGGCGAAAATCGCGCGGTTTTTGGCCGGTAGCGGCGAAAATCGCGCTATTTTTGGCCGGTAGCGGCGAAAATCGCGATTTTTTTTTCCCCGCCAGCTGCGAAAATCGCTTGGTTTTTGGCCAGTAGCGGCGAAAATCGCGCGGTTTTTGGCCGGTAGCGGCGAAAATCGCGCTATTTTTGGCCGGTAGCGGCGAAAATCGCGATTTTTCCCCGCCAGCTGCGAAAATCGCATGGTTTTTGGCCGGTAGCGGCGAAAATCGCGCGGTTTTTGGCCGGTAGCGGCGAAAATCGCGCTATTTTTGGCCGGTAGCGGCGAAAATCGCGATTTTTTTTCCCCGCCAGCTGCGAAAATCGCTTGGTTTTTGGCCAGTAGCGGCGAAAATCGCGCGGTTTTTGGCCGGTAGCGGCGAAAATCGCGCTATTTTTGGCCGGTAGCGGCGAAAATCGCGATTTTTTCCCGCCAGCTGCGAAAATCGCATGGTTTTTGGCCGGTAGCGGCGAAAATCGCGCGGTTTTTGGCCGGTAGCGGCGAAAATCGCGCTATTTTTGGCCGGTAGCGGCGAAAATCGCGATTTTTTTTCCCCGCCAGCTGCGAAAATCGCTTGGTTTTTGGCCAGTAGCGGCGAAAATCGCGCGGTTTTTGGCCGGTAGCGGCGAAAATCGCGCTATTTTTGGCCGGTAGCGGCGAAAATCGCGATTTTTCCCCGCCAGCTGCGAAAATCGCTTGGTTTTTGGCCGGTAGCGGCGAAAATCGCGCGGTTTTTGGCCGGTAGCGGCGAAAATCGCGCTATTTTTGGCCGGTAGCGGCGAAAATCGCGATTTTTCCCCGCCAGCTGCGAAAATCGCTTGGTTTTTGGCCGGTAGCGGCGAAAATCGCGCGGTTTTTGGCCGGTAGCGGCGAAAATCGCGCTATTTTTGGCCGGTAGCGGCGAAAATCGCGCTTTTTTTGGCCGGTAGCGGCGAAAATCGCTATTTTTGGCCGGTTTTTGGCCCGCCAGCAGCGAAAATCGCTTGGTTTTTGGCCGGTAGCGGCGAAAATCGCGCGGTTTTTGGCCGGTAGCGGCGAAAATCGCGCTATTTTTGGCCGGTAGCGGCGAAAATCGCGATTTTTCCCCGCCAGCTGCGAAAATCGCTTGGTTTTTTGGTTTTTGGCCGGTAGCGGCGAAAATCGCGCGGTTTTTGGCCGGTAGCGGCGAAAATCGCGCTATTTTTGGCCGGTAGCGGCGAAAATCGCGTTTTTTTTTAGCGGCCCGCCAGCTGCGAAAATCGCGTTTTTTCCCCGCCAGCGCGAAAATCGCTTGGTTTTTGGCCAGTAGCGGCGAAAATCGCGCGGTTTTTGGCCGGTAGCGGCGAAAATCGCGCTATTTTTGGCCGGTAGCGGCGAAAATCGCGATTTTTCCCCGCCAGCTGCGAAAATCGCTTGGTTTTTGGCCAGTAGCGGCGAAAATCGCGCGGTTTTTGGCCGGTAGCGGCGAAAATCGCGCTATTTTTGGCCGGTAGCGGCGAAAATCGCGATTTTTTCCCGCCAGCTGCGAAAATCGCATGGTTTTTGGTCGGTAGCGGCGAAAATCGCGCGGTTTTTGGCCGGTAGCGGCGAAAATCGCGCTATTTTTGGCCGGTAGCGGCGAAAATCGCGCTATTTTTGGCCGGTAGCGGCGAAAATCGCGATTTTTCCCCGCCAGCTGCGAAAATCGCTTGGTTTTTGGCCAGTAGCGGCGAAAATCGCGCGGTTTTTGGCCGGTAGCGGCGAAAATCGCGCTATTTTTGGCCGGTAGCGGCGAAAATCGCGATTTTTTCCCCGCCAGCTGCGAAAATCGCTTGGTTTTTGGCCGGTAGCGGCGAAAATCGCGCGGTTTTTGGCCGGTAGCGGCGAAAATCGCGCTATTTTTGGCCGGTAGCGGCGAAAATCGCGATTTTTTTCCCCGCCAGCTGCGAAAATCGCTTGGTTTTTGGCCAGTAGCGGCGAAAATCGCGCGGTTTTTGGCCGGTAGCGGCGAAAATCGCGCTATTTTTGGCCGGTAGCGGCGAAAATCGCGGTTTTTGGCCGGTTTTTTTTTTTCCCCGCCAGCTGCGAAAATCGCTTGGTTTTTGGCCAGTAGCGGCGAAAATCGCGCGGTTTTTGGCCGGTAGCGGCGAAAATCGCGCTATTTTTGGCCGGTAGCGGCGAAAATCGCGATTTTTTTCCCGCCAGCTGCGAAAATCGCATGGTTTTTGGCCGGTAGCGGCGAAAATCGCGCGGTTTTTGGCCGGTAGCGGCGAAAATCGCGCTATTTTTTTGGCCGGTAGCGGCGAAAATCGCGATTTTTTTCCCCGCCAGCTGCGAAAATCGCTTGGTTTTTGGCCGGTAGCGGCGAAAATCGCGCGGTTTTTGGCCGGTAGCGGCGAAAATCGCGCTATTTTTGGCCGGTAGCGGCGAAAATCGCGATTTTTTTTTCCCGCCAGCTGCGAAAATCGCTTGGTTTTTGGCCGGTAGCGGCGAAAATCGCGCGGTTTTTGGCCGGTAGCGGCGAAAATCGCGCTATTTTTGGCCGGTAGCGGCGAAAATCGCGATTTTTCCCCGCCAGCTGCGAAAATCGCTTGGTTTTTGGCCAGTAGCGGCGAAAATCGCGCGGTTTTTGGCCGGTAGCGGCGAAAATCGCGCTATTTTTTGGCCGGATTTTTAGCGGCGAAAATCGCGATTTTTCCCCGCCAGCTGCGAAAATCGCTTGGTTTTTGGCCGGTAGCGGCGAAAATCGCGCGGTTTTTGGCCGGTAGCGGCGAAAATCGCGCTATTTTTGGCCGGTAGCGGCGAAAATCGCGATTTTTCCCCGCCAGCTGCGAAAATCGCATGGTTTTTGGCCGGTAGCGGCGAAAATCGCGCGGTTTTTGGCCGGTAGCGGCGAAAATCGCGCTATTTTTGGCCGGTAGCGGCGAAAATCGCGATTTTTCCCCGCCAGCTGCGAAAATCGCTTGGTTTTTGGCCAGTAGCGGCGAAAATCGCGCGGTTTTTGGCCGGTAGCGGCGAAAATCGCGCTATTTTTGGCCGGTAGCGGCGAAAATCGCGATTTTTCCCCGCCAGCTGCGAAAATCGCATGGTTTTTGGCCGGTAGCGGCGAAAATCGCGCGGTTTTTGGCCGGTAGCGGCGAAAATCGCGCTATTTTTGGCCGGTAGCGGCGAAAATCGCGATTTTTCCCCGCCAGCTGCGAAAATCGCTTGGTTTTTGGCCGGTAGCGGCGAAAATCGCGCGGTTTTTGGCCGGTAGCGGCGAAAATCGCGCTATTTTTGGCCGGTAGCGGCGAAAATCGCGATTTTTTCCCCGCCAGCTGCGAAAATCGCTTGGTTTTTGGCCAGTAGCGGCGAAAATCGCGCGGTTTTTGGCCGGTAGCGGCGAAAATCGCGCTATTTTTGGCCGGTAGCGGCGAAAATCGCGCGATTTTTGGCCGGTAGCGGCGAAAATCGCGATGGTTTTTGGCCGGTAGCGGCGAAAATCGCATGGTTTTTTGCGAAAATCGCGCTATTTTTAGCGGCGAAAATCGGTAGCGGCGAAAATCGCATGGTTTTTGGCCGGTAGCGGCGAAAATCGCGCTATTTTTGGCCGGTAGCGGCGAAAATCGCGATTTTTCCCCGCCAGCTGCGAAAATCGCTTGGTTTTTGGCCAGTAGCGGCGAAAATCGCGCGGTTTTTGGCCGGTAGCGGCGAAAATCGCGCTATTTTTGGCCGGTAGCGGCGAAAATCGCGATTTTTTCCCGCCAGCTGCGAAAATCGCATGGTTTTTGGCCGGTAGCGGCGAAAATCGCGCGGTTTTTGGCCGGTAGCGGCGAAAATCGCGCTATTTTTGGCCGGTAGCGGCGAAAATCGCGATTTTTTCCCCGCCAGCTGCGAAAATCGCTTGGTTTTTGGCCAGTAGCGGCGAAAATCGCGCGGTTTTTGGCCGGTAGCGGCGAAAATCGCGCTATTTTTGGCCGGTAGCGGCGAAAATCGCGATTTTTCCCCGCCAGCTGCGAAAATCGCTTGGTTTTTGGCCGGTAGCGGCGAAAATCGCGCGGTTTTTGGCCGGTAGCGGCGAAAATCGCGCTATTTTTGGCCGGTAGCGGCGAAAATCGCGCTATTTTTGGCCGGTAGCGGCGAAAATTGCGATTTTCCCCGCCAGCTGCGAAAATCGCTTGGTTTTTGGCCAGTAGCGGCGAAAATCGCGCGGTTTTTGGCCGGTAGCGGCGAAAATCGCGCTATTTTTGGCCGGTAGCGGCGAAAATCGCGTTTTTTCCCCGCCAGCTGCGAAAATCGCTTGGTTTTTGGCCAGTAGCGGCGAAAATCGCGCGGTTTTTGGCCGGTAGCGGCGAAAATCGTCTGGCTCTCTGCACCTATTCGCAGTTTGAAATTCCGACTTTTTATACCAAAAATATGCCAATTACTGAAAGCGGCGGTGGGTCACATTTTGCCCAAACCCCCCTGCAGTTTTCAAAATATCCCAAACATCCCAAATTCGATACCTGAGCCATATTTTGGACCCAAATTCTGGCTCTCTGCACCTATTCGCAGTTTGAAATTCCGACTTTTTATACCAAAAATATGCCAATTACTGAAAGCGGCGGTGGGTCACATTTTGCCCAAACCCCCCTGCAGTTTTCAAAATATCCCAAACATCCCAAATTCGATACCTGAGCCATATTTTGGACCCAAATTCTGGCTCTCTGCACCTATTCGCAGTTTGAAATTCCGACTTTTTATACCAAAAATATGCCAATTACTGAAAGCGGCGGTGGGTCACATTTTGCCCAAACCCCCCTGCAGTTTTCAAAATATCCCAAACATCCCAAATTCGATACCTGAGCCATATTTTGGACCCAAATTCTGGCTCTCTGCACCTATTCGCAGTTTGAAATTCCGACTTTTTATACCAAAATATGCCAATTACTGAAAGCGGCGGTGGGTCACATTTTGCCCAAACCCCCCTGCAGTTTTCAAAATATCCCAAACATCCCAAATTCGATACCTGAGCCATATTTTGGACCCAAATTCTGGCTCTCTGCACCTATTCGCAGTTTGAAATTCCGACTTTTTATACCGAAAATATGCCAATTACTGAAAGCACCGGTGGGTCACATTTTGCCCAAACCCCCCTGCAGTTTTCAAAATATCCCAAACATCCCAAATTCGATACCTGAGCCATATTTTGGACCCAAATTCTGGCTCTCTGCACCTATTCGCAGTTTGAAATTCCGACTTTTTATACCGAAAATATGCCAATTACTGAAAGCGGCGGTGGGTCACATTTTGCCCAAACCCCCCTGCAGTTTTCAAAATATCCCAAACATCCCAAATTCGATACCTGAGCCATATTTTGGACCCAAATTCTGGCTCTCTGCACCTATTCGCAGTTTGAAATTCCGACTTTTTATACCAAAAATATGCCAATTACTGAAAGCGGCGGTGGGTCACATTTTGCCCAAACCCCCCTGCAGTTTTCAAAATATCCCAAACATCCCAAATTCGATACCTGAGCCATATTTTGGACCCAAATTCTGGCTCTCTGCACCTATTCGCAGTTTGAAATTCCGACTTTTTATACCAAAAATATGCCAATTACTGAAAGCACCGGTGGGTCACATTTTGCCCAAACCCCCCTGCAGTTTTCAAAATATCCCAAACATCCCAAATTCGATACCTGAGCCATATTTTGGACCCAAATTCTGGCTCTCTGCACCTATTCGCAGTTTGAAATTCCGACTTTTTATACCAAAAATATGCCAATTACTGAAAGCGGCGGTGGGTCACATTTTGCCCAAACCCCCCTGCAGTTTTCAAAATATCCCAAACATCCCAAATTCGATACCTGAGCCATATTTTGGACCCAAATTCTGGCTCTCTGCACCTATTCGCAGTTTGAAATTACGACTTTTTATACCAAAATCTGTCAATTACTGAAAGCGGCGGTGGGTCACATTTTGCCCAAACCCCCCTGCAGTTTTCAAAATATCCCAAACATCCCAAATTCGATACCTGAGCCATATTTTGGACCCAAATTCTGGCTCTCTGCACCTATTCGCAGTTTGAAATTCCGACTTTTTATACCAAAAATATGCCAATTACTGAAAGCGGCGGTGGGTCACATTTTGCCCAAACCCCCCTGCAGTTTTCAAAATATCCCAAACATCCCAAATTCGATACCTGAGCCATATTTTGGACCCAAATTCTGGCTCTCTGCACCTATTCGCAGTTTGAAATTCCGACTTTTTATACCAAAAATATGCCAATTACTGAAAGCGGCGGTGGGTCACATTTTGCCCAAACCCCCCCTGCAGTTTTCAAAATATCCCAAACATCCCAAATTCGATACCTGAGCCATATTTTGGACCCAAATTCTGGCTCTCTGCACCTATTCGCAGTTTGAAATTCCGACTTTTTATACCAAAAATATGCCAATTACTGAAAGCGGCGGTGGGTCACATTTTGCCCAAACCCCCCTGCAGTTTTCAAAATATCCCAAACATCCCAAATTCGATACCTGAGCCATATTTTGGACCCAAATTCTGGCTCTCTGCACCTATTCGCAGTTTGAAATTCCGACTTTTTATACCAAAATATGCCAATTACTGAAAGCGGCGGTGGGTCACATTTTGCCCAAACCCCCCTGCAGTTTTCAAAATATCCCAAACATCCCAAATTCGATACCTGAGCCATATTTTGGACCCAAATTCTGGCTCTCTGCACCTATTCGCAGTTTGAAATTCCGACTTTTTATACCGAAAATATGCCAATTACTGAAAGCACCGGTGGGTCACATTTTGCCCAAACCCCCCTGCAGTTTTCAAAATATCCCAAACATCCCAAATTCGATACCTGAGCCATATTTTGGACCCAAATTCTGGCTCTCTGCACCTATTCGCAGTTTGAAATTCCGACTTTTTATACCAAAATATGCCAATTACTGAAAGCGGCGGTGGGTCACATTTTGCCCAAACCCCCCTGCAGTTTTCAAAATATCCCAAACATCCCAAATTCGATACCTGAGCCATATTTTGGACCCAAATTCTGGCTCTCTGCACCTATTCGCAGTTTGAAATTCCGACTTTTTATACCAAAAATATGCCAATTACTGAAAGCGGCGGTGGGTCACATTTTGCCCAAACCCCCCTGCAGTTTTCAAAATATCCCAAACATCCCAAATTCGATACCTGAGCCATATTTTGGACCCAAATTCTGGCTCTCTGCACCTATTCGCAGTTTGAAATTCCGACTTTTTATACCAAAAATCTGCCAATTACTGAAAGCGGCGGTGGGTCACATTTTGCCCAAACCCCCCTGCAGTTTTCAAAATATCCCAAACATCCCAAATTCGATACCTGAGCCATATTTTGGACCCAAATTCTGGCTCTCTGCACCTATTCGCAGTTTGAAATTCCGACTTTTTATACCAAAAATATGCCAATTACTGAAAGCGGCGGTGGGTCACATTTTGCCCAAACCCCCCTGCAGTTTTCAAAATATCCCAAACATCCCAAATTCGATACCTGAGCCATATTTTGGACCCAAATTCTGGCTCTCTGCACCTATTCGCAGTTTGAAATTCCGACTTTTTATACCAAAAATATGCCAATTACTGAAAGCGGCGGTGGGTCACATTTTGCCCAAACCCCCCTGCAGTTTTCAAAATATCCCAAACATCCCAAATTCGATACCTGAGCCATATTTTGGACCCAAATTCTGGCTCTCTGCACCTATTCGCAGTTTGAAATTCCGACTTTTTATACCAAAAATATGCCAATTACTGAAAGCGGCGGTGGGTCACATTTTGCCCAAACCCCCCTGCAGTTTTCAAAATATCCCAAACATCCCAAATTCGATACCTGAGCCATATTTTGGACCCAAATTCTGGCTCTCTGCACCTATTCGCAGTTTGAAATTCCGACTTTTTATACCAAAATATGCCAATTACTGAAAGCGGCGGTGGGTCACATTTTGCCCAAACCCCCCTGCAGTTTTCAAAATATCCCAAACATCCCAAATTCGATACCTGAGCCATATTTTGGACCCAAATTCTGGCTCTCTGCACCTATTCGCAGTTTGAAATTCCGACTTTTTATACCAAAAATATGCCAATTACTGAAAGCGGCGGTGGGTCACATTTTGCCCAAACCCCCCTGCAGTTTTCAAAATATCCCAAACATCCCAAATTCGATACCTGAGCCATATTTTGGACCCAAATTCTGGCTCTCTGCACCTATTCGCAGTTTGAAATTCCGACTTTTTATACCAAAAATATGCCAATTACTGAAAGCGGCGGTGGGTCACATTTTGCCCAAACCCCCCTGCAGTTTTCAAAATATCCCAAACATCCCAAATTCGATACCTGAGCCATATTTTGGACCCAAATTCTGGCTCTCTGCACCTATTCGCAGTTTGAAATTCCGACTTTTTATACCAAAAATATGCCAATTACTGAAAGCGGCGGTGGGTCACATTTTGCCCAAACCCCCCTGCAGTTTTCAAAATATCCCAAACATCCCAAATTCGATACCTGAGCCATATTTTGGACCCAAATTCTGGCTCTCTGCACCTATTCGCAGTTTGAAATTCCGACTTTTTATACCAAAAATATGCCAATTACTGAAAGCACCGGTGGGTCACATTTTGCCCAAACCCCCCTGCAGTTTTCAAAATATCCCAAACATCCCAAATTCGATACCTGAGCCATATTTTGGACCCAAATTCTGGCTCTCTGCACCTATTCGCAGTTTGAAATTCCGACTTTTTATACCAAAAATATGCCAATTACTGAAAGCGGCGGTGGGTCACATTTTGCCCAAACCCCCCTGCAGTTTTCAAAATATCCCAAACATCCCAAATTCGATACCTGAGCCATATTTTGGACCCAAATTCTGGCTCTCTGCACCTATTCGCAGTTTGAAATTCCGACTTTTTATACCAAAAATATGCCAATTACTGAAAGCGGCGGTGGGTCACATTTTGCCCAAACCCCCCTGCAGTTTTCAAAATATCCCAAACATCCCAAATTCGATACCTGAGCCATATTTTGGACCCAAATTCTGGCTCTCTGCACCTATTCGCAGTTTGAAATTCCGACTTTTTATACCAAAAATATGCCAATTACTGAAAGCGGCGGTGGGTCACATTTTGCCCAAACCCCCCTGCAGTTTTCAAAATATCCCAAACATCCCAAATTCGATACCTGAGCCATATTTTGGACCCAAATTCTGGCTCTCTGCACCTATTCGCAGTTTGAAATTCCGACTTTTTATACCAAAAATATGCCAATTACTGAAAGCGGCGGTGGGTCACATTTTGCCCAAACCCCCCTGCAGTTTTCAAAATATCCCAAACATCCCAAATTCGATACCTGAGCCATATTTTGGACCCAAATTCTGGCTCTCTGCACCTATTCGCAGTTTGAAATTCCGACTTTTTATACCGAAAATATGCCAATTACTGAAAGCACCGGTGGGTCACATTTTGCCCAAAACCCCCCCTGCAGTTTTCAAAATATCCCAAACATCCCAAATTCGATACCTGAGCCATATTTTGGACCCAAATTCTGGCTCTCTGCACCTATTCGCAGTTTGAAATTCCGACTTTTTTTTACCAAAAATATGCCAATTACTGAAAGCGGCGGTGTGTCACATTTTGCCCAAACCCCCCTGCAGTTTTCAAAATATCCCAAACATCCCAAATTCGATACCTGAGCCATATTTTGGACCCAAATTTTGGCTCTCTGCACCTATTCGCAGTTTGAAATTCCGACTTTTTATACCAAAAATCTGCCAATTACTGAAAGCACCGGTGGGTAACATTTTGCCCAAACCCCCCTGCAGTTTTCAAAATATCCCAAACATCCCAAATTCGATACCCGAGTCATATTTTGGACCCAAATTCTGGCTCTTTGCACCTATTCGCAGTTTGAAATTCCGACTTTTTATACTGAAAATATACCAATTACTGAAAGCGGCGGTGGGTCACATTTTGCCCAAACCCCCCTGCAGTTTTCAAAATATCCCAAACATCCCAAATTCGATACCTGAGCCATATTTTGGACCCAAATTCTGGCTCTCTGCACCTATTCGCAGTTTGAAATTCCGACTTTTTATACCAAAAATATGCCAATTACTGAAAGCACCGGTGGGTCACATTTTGCCCAAACCCCCCTGCAGTTTTCAAAATATCCCAAACATCCCAAATTCGATACCTGAGCCATATTTTGGACCCAAATTCTGGCTCTCTGCACCTATTCGCAGTTTGAAATTCCGACTTTTTATACCAAAAATATGCCAATTACTGAAAGCGGCGGTGGGTCACATTTTGCCCAAACCCCCCTGCAGTTTTCAAAATATCCCAAACATCCCAAATTCGATACCTGAGCCATATTTTGGACCCAAATTCTGGCTCTCTGCACCTATTCGCAGTTTGAAATTCCGACTTTTTATACCAAAAATATGCCAATTACTGAAAGCGGCGGTGGGTCACATTTTGCCCAAACCCCCCTGCAGTTTTCAAAATATCCCAAACATCCCAAATTCGATACCTGAGCCATATTTTGGACCCAAATTCTGGCTCTCTGCACCTATTCGCAGTTTGAAATTCCGACTTTTTATACCAAAAATATGCCAATTACTGAAAGCGGCGGTGGGTCACATTTTGCCCAAACCCCCCTGCAGTTTTCAAAATATCCCAAACATCCCAAATTCGATACCTGAGCCATATTTTGGACCCAAATTCTGGCTCTCTGCACCTATTCGCAGTTTGAAATTCCGACTTTTTATACCAAAAATATGCCAATTACTGAAAGCACCGGTGGGTAACATTTTGCCCAAACCCCCCTGCAGTTTTCAAAATATCCCAAACATCCCAAATTCGATACCTGAGCCATATTTTGGACCCAAATTCTGGCTCTCTGCACCTATTCGCAGTTTGAAATTCCGACTTTTTATACCAAAAATATGCCAATTACTGAAAGCGGCGGTGGGTCACATTTTGCCCAAACCCCCCTGCAGTTTTCAAAATATCCCAAACATCCCAAATTCGATACCTGAGCCATATTTTGGACCCAAATTCTGGCTCTCTGCACCTATTCGCAGTTTGAAATTCCGACTTTTTATACCAAAATCTGCCAATTACTGAAAGCACCGGTGGGTCACATTTTGCCCAAACCCCCCTGCAGTTTTCAAAATATCCCAAACATCCCAAATTCGATACCTGAGCCATATTTTGGACCCAAATTCTGGCTCTTTGCACCTATTCGCAGTTTGAAATTCCGACTTTTTATACTGAAAATATACCAATTACTGAAAGCGGCGGTGGGTCACATTTTGCCCAAACCCCCCTGCAGTTTTCAAAATATCCCAAACATCCCAAATTCGATACCTGAGCCATATTTTGGAGCCAAATTCTGGCTCTCTGCACCTATTCGCAGTTTGAAATTCCGACTTTTTATACCAAAAATATGCCAATTACTGAAAGCGGCGGTGGGTCACATTTTGCCCAAACCCCCCTGCAGTTTTCAAAATATCCCAAACATCCCAAATTCGATACCTGAGCCATATTTTGGACCCAAATTCTGGCTCTCTGCACCTATTCGCAGTTTGAAATTCCGACTTTTTATACCAAAATATGCCAATTACTGAAAGCGGCGGTGGGTCACATTTTGCCCAAACCCCCCTGCAGTTTTCAAAATATCCCAAACATCCCAAATTCGATACCTGAGCCATATTTTGGACCCAAATTCTGGCTCTCTGCACCTATTCGCAGTTTGAAATTCCGACTTTTTATACCAAAAATATGCCAATTACTGAAAGCGGCGGTGGGTCACATTTTGCCCAAACCCCCCTGCAGTTTTCAAAATATCCCAAACATCCCAAATTCGATACCTGAGCCATATTTTGGACCCAAATTCTGGCTCTCTGCACCTATTCGCAGTTTGAAATTCCGACTTTTTATACCAAAAATATGCCAATTACTGAAAGCGGCGGTGGGTCACATTTTGCCCAAACCCCCCTGCAGTTTTCAAAATATCCCAAACATCCCAAATTCGATACCTGAGCCATATTTTGGACCCAAATTCTGGCTCTCTGCACCTATTCGCAGTTTGAAATTCCGACTTTTTATACCAAAAATATGCCAATTACTGAAAGCACCGGTGGGTCACATTTTGCCCAAACCCCCCTGCAGTTTTCAAAATATCCCAAACATCCCAAATTCGATACCTGAGCCATATTTTGGACCCAAATTCTGGCTCTCTGCACCTATTCGCAGTTTGAAATTCCGACTTTTTATACCAAAAATATGCCAATTACTGAAAGCGGCGGTGGGTCACATTTTGCCCAAACCCCCCTGCAGTTTTCAAAATATCCCAAACATCCCAAATTCGATACCTGAGCCATATTTTGGACCCAAATTCTGGCTCTCTGCACCTATTCGCAGTTTGAAATTCCGACTTTTTATACCAAAATATGCCAATTACTGAAAGCGGCGGTGGGTCACATTTTGCCCAAACCCCCCTGCAGTTTTCAAAATATCCCAAACATCCCAAATTCGATACCTGAGCCATATTTTGGACCCAAATTCTGGCTCTCTGCACCTATTCGCAGTTTGAAATTCCGACTTTTTATACCAAAAATATGCCAATTACTGAAAGCGGCGGTGGGTCACATTTTGCCCAAACCCCCCTGCAGTTTTCAAAATATCCCAAACATCCCAAATTCGATACCTGAGCCATATTTTGGACCCAAATTCTGGCTCTCTGCACCTATTCGCAGTTTGAAATTCCGACTTTTTATACCGAAAATATGCCAATTACTGAAAGCGGCGGTGGGTCACATTTTGCCCAAACCCCCCTGCAGTTTTCAAAATATCCCAAACATCCCAAATTCGATACCTGAGCCATATTTTGGACCCAAATTCTGGCTCTCTGCACCTATTCGCAGTTTGAAATTCCGACTTTTTATACCAAAAATATGCCAATTACTGAAAGCGGCGGTGGGTCACATTTTGCCCAAACCCCCCTGCAGTTTTCAAAATATCCCAAACATCCCAAATTCGATACCTGAGCCATATTTTGGACCCAAATTCTGGCTCTCTGCACCTATTCGCAGTTTGAAATTCCGACTTTTTATACCAAAAATATGCCAATTACTGAAAGCGGCGGTGGGTCACATTTTGCCCAAACCCCCCTGCAGTTTTCAAAATATCCCAAACATCCCAAATTCGATACCTGAGCCATATTTTGGACCCAAATTCTGGCTCTCTGCACCTATTCGCAGTTTGAAATTCCGACTTTTTATACCAAAAATATGCCAATTACTGAAAGCGGCGGTGGGTCACATTTTGCCCAAACCCCCCTGCAGTTTTCAAAATATCCCAAACATCCCAAATTCGATACCTGAGCCATATTTTGGACCCAAATTCTGGCTCTCTGCACCTATTCGCAGTTTGAAATTCCGACTTTTTATACCAAAAATATGCCAATTACTGAAAGCACCGGTGGGTCACATTTTGCCCAAACCCCCCTGCAGTTTTCAAAATATCCCAAACATCCCAAATTCGATACCTGAGCCATATTTTGGACCCAAATTCTGGCTCTCTGCACCTATTCGCAGTTTGAAATTCCGACTTTTTATACCAAAAATATGCCAATTACTGAAAGCGGCGGTGGGTCACATTTTGCCCAAACCCCCCTGCAGTTTTCAAAATATCCCAAACATCCCAAATTCGATACCTGAGCCATATTTTGGACCCAAATTCTGGCTCTCTGCACCTATTCGCAGTTTGAAATTCCGACTTTTTATACCAAAATATGCCAATTACTGAAAGCGGCGGTGGGTCACATTTTGCCCAAACCCCCCTGCAGTTTTCAAAATATCCCAAACATCCCAAATTCGATACCTGAGCCATATTTTGGACCCAAATTCTGGCTCTCTGCACCTATTCGCAGTTTGAAATTCCGACTTTTTATACCAAAAATATGCCAATTACTGAAAGCGGCGGTGGGTCACATTTTGCCCAAACCCCCCTGCAGTTTTCAAAATATCCCAAACATCCCAAATTCGATACCTGAGCCATATTTTGGACCCAAATTCTGGCTCTCTGCACCTATTCGCAGTTTGAAATTCCGACTTTTTATACCAAAAATATGCCAATTACTGAAAGCGGCGGTGGGTCACATTTTGCCCAAACCCCCCTGCAGTTTTCAAAATATCCCAAACATCCCAAATTCGATACCTGAGCCATATTTTGGACCCAAATTCTGGCTCTCTGCACCTATTCGCAGTTTGAAATTCCGACTTTTTATACCGAAAATATGCCAATTACTGAAAGCGGCGGTGGGTCACATTTTGCCCAAACCCCCCTGCAGTTTTCAAAATATCCCAAACATCCCAAATTCGATACCTGAGCCATATTTTGGACCCAAATTCTGGCTCTCTGCACCTATTCGCAGTTTGAAATTCCGACTTTTTATACCAAAAATATGCCAATTACTGAAAGCACCGGTGGGTCACATTTTGCCCAAACCCCCCTGCAGTTTTCAAAATATCCCAAACATCCCAAATTCGATACCTGAGCCATATTTTGGACCCAAATTCTGGCTCTCTGCACCTATTCGCAGTTTGAAATTCCGACTTTTTATACCAAAATATGCCAATTACTGAAAGCACCGGTGGGTCACATTTTGCCCAAACCCCCCTGCAGTTTTCAAAATATCCCAAACATCCCAAATTCGATACCTGAGCCATATTTTGGACCCAAATTCTGGCTCTCTGCACCTATTCGCAGTTTGAAATTCCGACTTTTTATACCGAAAATATGCCAATTACTGAAAGCGGCGGTGGGTCACATTTTGCCCAAACCCCCCTGCAGTTTTCAAAATATCCCAAACATCCCAAATTCGATACCTGAGCCATATTTTGGACCCAAATTCTGGCTCTCTGCACCTATTCGCAGTTTGAAATTCCGACTTTTTATACCAAAAATATGCCAATTACTGAAAGCGGCGGTGGGTCACATTTTGCCCAAACCCCCCTGCAGTTTTCAAAATATCCCAAACATCCCAAATTCGATACCTGAGCCATATTTTGGACCCAAATTCTGGCTCTCTGCACCTATTCGCAGTTTGAAATTCCGACTTTTTATACCAAAATATGCCAATTACTGAAAGCGGCGGTGGGTCACATTTTGCCCAAACCCCCCTGCAGTTTTCAAAATATCCCAAACATCCCAAATTCGATACCTGAGCCATATTTTGGACCCAAATTCTGGCTCTCTGCACCTATTCGCAGTTTGAAATTCCGACTTTTTATACCAAAAATATGCCAATTACTGAAAGCGGCGGTGGGTCACATTTTGCCCAAACCCCCCTGCAGTTTTCAAAATATCCCAAACATCCCAAATTCGATACCTGAGCCATATTTTGGACCCAAATTCTGGCTCTCTGCACCTATTCGCAGTTTGAAATTCCGACTTTTTATACCAAAAATATGCCAATTACTGAAAGCACCGGTGGGTCACATTTTGCCCAAACCCCCCTGCAGTTTTCAAAATATCCCAAACATCCCAAATTCGATACCTGAGCCATATTTTGGACCCAAATTCTGGCTCTCTGCACCTATTCGCAGTTTGAAATTCCGACTTTTTATACCAAAAATATGCCAATTACTGAAAGCGGCGGTGGGTCACATTTTGCCCAAACCCCCCTGCAGTTTTCAAAATATCCCAAACATCCCAAATTCGATACCTGAGCCATATTTTGGACCCAAATTCTGGCTCTCTGCACCTATTCGCAGTTTGAAATTCCGACTTTTTATACCAAAAATATGCCAATTACTGAAAGCGGCGGTGGGTCACATTTTGCCCAAACCCCCCTGCAGTTTTCAAAATATCCCAAACATCCCAAATTCGATACCTGAGCCATATTTTGGACCCAAATTCTGGCTCTCTGCACCTATTCGCAGTTTGAAATTCCGACTTTTTATACCAAAAATATGCCAATTACTGAAAGCGGCGGTGGGTCACATTTTGCCCAAACCCCCCTGCAGTTTTCAAAATATCCCAAACATCCCAAATTCGATACCTGAGCCATATTTTGGACCCAAATTCTGGCTCTCTGCACCTATTCGCAGTTTGAAATTCCGACTTTTTATACCAAAAATATGCCAATTACTGAAAGCACCGGTGGGTCACATTTTGCCCAAACCCCCCTGCAGTTTTCAAAATATCCCAAACATCCCAAATTCGATACCTGAGCCATATTTTGGACCCAAATTCTGGCTCTCTGCACCTATTCGCAGTTTGAAATTCCGACTTTTTATACCAAAAATATGCCAATTACTGAAAGCGGCGGTGGGTCACATTTTGCCCAAACCCCCCTGCAGTTTTCAAAATATCCCAAACATCCCAAATTCGATACCTGAGCCATATTTTGGACCCAAATTCTGGCTCTCTGCACCTATTCGCAGTTTGAAATTCCGACTTTTTATACCAAAAATATGCCAATTACTGAAAGCGGCGGTGGGTCACATTTTGCCCAAACCCCCCTGCAGTTTTCAAAATATCCCAAACATCCCAAATTCGATACCTGAGCCATATTTTGGACCCAAATTCTGGCTCTCTGCACCTATTCGCAGTTTGAAATTCCGACTTTTTATACCAAAAATATGCCAATTACTGAAAGCGGCGGTGGGTCACATTTTGCCCAAACCCCCCTGCAGTTTTCAAAATATCCCAAACATCCCAAATTCGATACCTGAGCCATATTTTGGACCCAAATTCTGGCTCTCTGCACCTATTCGCAGTTTGAAATTCCGACTTTTTATACCAAAAATATGCCAATTACTGAAAGCGGCGGTGGGTCACATTTTGCCCAAACCCCCCTGCAGTTTTCAAAATATCCCAAACATCCCAAATTCGATACCTGAGCCATATTTTGGACCCAAATTCTGGCTCTCTGCACCTATTCGCAGTTTGAAATTCCGACTTTTTATACCAAAAATATGCCAATTACTGAAAGCGGCGGTGGGTCACATTTTGCCCAAACCCCCCTGCAGTTTTCAAAATATCCCAAACATCCCAAATTCGATACCTGAGCCATATTTTGGACCCAAAT
>NW_025555932.1:0-30717 GCF_020424385.1 Procambarus clarkii
CTCGCTCCAGTATACCTGCTCCTCGCTCCAGTATACCTGCTCCTCGCTCCAGTATACCTGCTCCTCGCTCCAGTATACCTGCTCCTCGCTCCAATATACCTGCTCCTCGCTCCAGTATACCTGCTCCTCGCTCCAGTATACCTGCTCCTCGCTCCAGTATACCTGCTCCTCGCTCCAGTATACCTCCTCCTCGCTCCAGTATACCTGCTCCTCGCTCCAGTATACCTGCTCCTCGCTCCAGTATACCTGCTCCTCGCTCCAGTATACCTGCTCCTCGCTCCACTATACCTGCTCCTTGCTCCAGTATACCTCCTCCTCGCTCCAGTATACCTGCTCCTCGCTCCAGTATACCGCTCCTCGCTCCAGTATACCTCCTCCTCGCTCCAGTATACTGCTCCTTGCTCCAGTATACCTCCTCCTCGCTCCAGTATACCTCCTCCTCGCTCCAATATACCTCCTCCTCGCTCCAGTATACCTGCTCCTCGCTCCAGTATACCTGCTCCTCGCTCCAGTATACCTGCTCCTCGCTCCAATATACCTGCTCCTCGCTCCAATATACCTGCTCCTCGCTCCAGTATACCTCCTCCTCGCTCCAGTATACCTCCTCCTCGCTCCAGTGTAAAGCCAAACGAGGGCGCAAGAAAACCCATACCGCGGCCGGCCTGAGGAAGCTCCCACTCTCCCCTCAGCTGCTGAGGCATTTTACCAACTCTAAGGATATTGTCTCCGCGTTTTCAGGCGTTATATTTTTGTCTTATCTTTTTTACTTTCGTGTCTTTTTGACCTCTTGCTAAGGGAAATTATTCTTTGTCTTGGAGGGTCGAGGAGATGGCATAGGTCCAGTTCTGGTGTATAAGTCAAAGACAGAAGTTGCTATTGATTTTAAATCATCTTGAGTGGGGTGGAGGCTGTGTAGAAGTGGCTGCTAGCCTCACAGACGTCTTCAGTGGGGTGGGGGCTGTGTAGAAGTGGCTGCTAGCCTCACAGACGTCTTCAGTGGGGTGGGGGCTGTGTAGAAGTGGCTGCTAGCCGCACAGACGTCTTCAGTGGGGTGGGGGCTGTGGAGAGAAGTGGCTGCTAGCCTCACAGACGTCTTCAGTGGGGTGGGGGCTGTGTAGAAGTGGCTGCTAGCCTCACAGACGTCTTCAGTGGGGTGGGGGCTGTGTAGAAGTGGCTGCTAGCCGCACAGACGTCTTCAGTGGGGTGGGGGCTGTGTAGAAGTGGGTCTAGCCTCACAGACGTCTTCAGTGGGGTGGGGGCTGTGTAGAAGTGGCTGCTAGCCGCACAGACGTCTTCAGTGGGGTGGGGGCTGTGGAGAGAAGTGGCTGCTAGCCTCACAGACATCATCAGTGTGGGAGAAGTCAGTAGAGAGAAGTGGCTGTGAGCTTTAACAGACGTTGTCAGTGACCCCAGCTGCCCTCAGGTCTTTGTCCTTCACCCTTTTGTCCATCGAGGGACCAGACGCATCAAAAAGATTCCAGCTAGACCTCGCCCCAACGTTCCTCCTCTCTAATGATCGATTTCCCATTCTGTGAAGTTTTCACGTCAAGCCACAAGGATGTTTCCTAGTCCGGTATATTGCGTTTCTGGCCCTTCTTATGCCTCATTTTCTCCATTTATCACTGTTTATTTCCCACTTTCCTTTCCCAGTGTTACTGCATTTTGGGCTCAATGATTATGTCTGTTTATTTTTCTTTCCACAGTGACATGAGAGATGTAATTAAGGTCCCAGACGAGACAGCACGCAGAGAGGGTCTCGCTAACTGCTGAGTCGCTCTCTTTCTTCTCTTTACCTTTTCTTAACACAACTCTCCGACTTCCAGAAAGCAATATTTTTTGGAGGAGAGTTAAAATTTGTTATTTTTAGCCACATTTATTTTAGGAACAAGTTATTTTGCTTTCAATGTACTTTGCGCAAAAATTCTCATATGTAAAATACGAAAATAAAATATTTTAGGCAGTGTCCAGGAGGCTGCTAATGTTAGCAGACTACTCTAGAAGGCGGCTAATGTTAGCAGACTAGTCCAGGAGGCTGGTAATGTTAGCAGACTAGTCCAGGAGGCTGGTAATGTTAGCAGACTAGTCCAGGAGGCTGGTAATGTTAGCAGACTAGTCCAGGAGGCTAATGTTGGTAATATTAGCAGACTAGTCCAGGAGGCTAATGTTAGCAGGTAATGTTAGCAGACTAGTCCAGGAGGCTGGTAATGTTAGCAGACTAGTCTAGGAGGCTGCTAATGTTAGCAGACTAGTCTAGGAGGCTGGTAATGTTAGCAGACTAGTCTAGGAGGCTGCTAATGTTAGCAGACTAGTCCAGGAGGCTGGTAATGTTAGCAGAACTAGTCCAGGAGGCTGCCAAAGTTAACAGACTAGTCTAGGAGGCTGCTAATATTAGCAGACAAGTCCAAGTCTCTCTCACTTGAGGTAGATTAGTCCAAGGGCATGGCACTTGAGGTAGATTAGTGCAAGGGCATGGCACTGGAGGCAGATTAGTGCAAGGGCATGGCACTGGAGGCAGATTAGTGCAAGGGCATGGCACTGGAGGCAGATTAGTCCAAGGGCATGGCACTGGAGGCAGATTAGTCCAAGGGCATGGCACTGGAGGCAGATTAGTCCAAGGGCATGGCACTGGAGGCAGATTAGTGCAAGGGCATGGCACTGGAGGTAGATTAGTCCAAGGGCATGGCACTTGAGGTAGATTAGTGCAAGGGCATGGCACTGGAGGCAGATTAGTGCAAGGGCATGGCACTGGAGGCAGATTAGTGCAAGGGCATGGCACTGGAGGCAGATTAGTCAAGGGCATGGCACTGGAGGCAGATTAGTGCAAGGGCATGGCACTGGAGGCAGATTAGTGCAAGGGCATGGCACTGGAGGCAGATTAGTCAAGGGCATGGCACTGGAGGCAGATTAGTCCAAGGGCATGGTACTGGAGGCAGATTAGTGCAAGGGCATGGCACTGGAGGCAGATTAGTGCAAGAGCATGGCACTGGAGGCAGATTAGTGCAAGGGCATGGCACTGGAGGCAGATTAGTCCAAGGGCATGGCACTGGAGGCAGATTAGTGCAAGGGCATGGCACTGGAGGCAGATTAGTGCAAGGGCATGGCACTGGAGGCAGATTAGTCCAAGGGCATGGCACTGGAGGCAGATTAGTGCAAGGGCATGGCACTGGAGGCAGATTAGTGCAAGGGCATGGCACTGGAGGCAGATTAGTGCAAGGGCATGGCACTGGAGGCAGATTAGTGTAAGGGCATGGCACTGGAGGCAGATTAGTGCAAGGGCATGGCACTGGAGGCAGATTAGTCCAAGGGCATGGCACTGGAGGCAGATTAGTGCAAGGGCATGGCACTGGAGGCAGATTAGTGCAAGGGCATGGCACTGGAGGCAGATTAGTGCAAGGGCATGGCACTGGAGGCAGATTAGTGCAAGGGCATGGCACTGGAGGCAGATTAGTCCAAGGGCATGGCACTGGAGGCAGCTTAGTGTAAGGGCATGGCACTGGAGGCAGATTAGTGCAAGGGCATGGCACTGGAGGCAGATTAGTGCAAGGGCATGGCACTGGAGGCAGATTAGTCCAAGGGCATGGCACTGGAGGCAGATTAGTGCAAGGGCATGGCACTGAAGACAAAATGGATACATTCTGCGAGCCGTCTGGCAACTGAAGCACCAACAAGCCACATTTTAGGTCTTCCCTTACAAGCTTGCAACCTTGAAGACACAAACAGTTCGTCGGTAATTGTTATATGTTGGGCACCACTCAGGTCTTTTGGTGGCCTTGTGAAGAAGTTTTAAATAAGAACATCATCAAGTCCTTGACGACCTTATGAATGCAGTGAACTTTATTTTAAGTTTTCAATTAATTTTTGCCCGTTTGACTAAATAATTACTATAAGCACTTTCAGTATTGAAGGATATGGGGTTATATAATTTTCTCGTAACTTTGCAAATACTTTCTATATCGAGAGGATAGGCATCTAACCTCGGATATAGGAGTCTTGAAGAGTTAGAAAAGTGCTTGAAGGATGTGAGGAGCTGAGACACAGGAGGAGTTTAGAGAGAGGGTTAGTAGGGGAGAGGGTTAGTGGGGGAGAGGGTTAGTGGGGGAGAGGGTTAGTGGGGAAGAGGGTTAGTGCGGGAGAGGGTTAGTGGGGGAGAGGGTTAGTGGGGGAGAGGGTTAGTGGGGGAGAGGGTTAGTGGGGGAGAGGGTTAGTGCGGGAGAGGGTTAGTGCGGAGAGGGTTAGTGGGGGAGAGGGTTAGTGAGGAAGAGGGTTAGTGCGGGAGAGGGTTAGTGCGGGAGAGGGTTAGTGGGGGAGAGGGTTTGTGGGGGAGAGGGTTAGTGGGGGAGAGGGTTAGTGGGGGAGAGGGTTAGTGGGGGAGAGGGTTAGTAGGGGAGAGGGTTAGTGGGGGAGAGGGTTAGTGGGGAAGAGGGTTAGTAGGGGAGAGGGTTAGTGGGGGAGAGGGTTAGTAGGGGAGAGGTTTAGTGGGGGAGAGGTTTAGTGGGGAGAGGGTTAGTAGGGGAGAGGTTTAGTGGGGAGAGGGTTAGTGGGGGAGAGGGTTAGTGGGGGAGAGGGTTAGTAGGGGAGAGGGTTAGTGGGGAAGAGGGTTAGTGCGGGAGAGGGTTAGTGGGGGAGAGGGTTAGTGGGGGTGAGGGTTAGTGGGGGAGAGGGTTAGTGGGGAAGAGGGTTAGTGCGGGAGAGGGTTAGTGGGGGAGAGGGTTAGTGAGGGAGAGGGTTAGTAGGGGAGAGGGTTAGTGGGGGAGAGGGTTAGTAGGGGAGAGGTTTAGTGGGGGAGAGGGTTAGTAGGGGAGAGGTTTAGTGGGGAGAGGGTTAGTGGGGGAGAGGGTTAGTGGGGGGAGGGATAGTAGGGGAGAGGGTTAGTTGGGGAGAGGGTTAGTGGGAGAGAGGGTTAGTAGGGGAGAGGGTTAGTGGGGGAGAGGGTTAGTAGGGGAGAGGGTTAGTGGGGGAGAGGGTTAGTAGGGGAGAGGGTTAGTTGGGAAGAGGGTTAGTGGGGGAGAGGGTTAAAGGGGGAGAGGGTTAGTTGGGGAGATAGTTAGTAGGGGAGCAAAGTGAAAGGAAGTAGTGGGAGAGAAAGGGTATATGTAGAATGAGGGAAGAGATGGTTTAGGAGCACAAGAATGGGTATGGAATAGCAGCAAAGGAGGAGTTTGAATTACAAGAATAAGAGGGTGGGAATAAATGAAAAACCAGATAAGGATAGAGGGAAAAAATTAGGAAGGAGAGATGAAGATGAGAGGAAAAGTAAAGGGAAGCAGGAGAAGGAGGATAAAGGCTTAAGAGAAGAGAGAAGAGGGCAATATATCCTGTAACTAAGGGGAAAGCGTCGAGGCAACTTTCCATCCTGCCAACTTTTAAAACCTCTTTACACTTGTGGCGGGGTGACGGTGGACCTCCAAACTTTCTCCTTGATTTTCGACAGCGAGTGTTTCGTGTGCGTGCGTGTGTGTGTGTGTGTGTGCGTGTGTGTATTTATATTTACTATTTGTATCTGCAAAATCGAGCTGTTAGCTCATGGACGACCCTGCCTTTCTAACCAATCTGTTTTTCCTCTATATCTACTACATTTCGGGCTACATTTCCTCTATATTTCGGGCAGCGTTTCTGCCCGAAACGCTGCGCGTGCTAGTGGCTTTACAAGACTGTAATTACCATATTTGTATCCTCACATTCCTTATGTACATTCTTGTATATGCATAAATAAAATAAATAATAAATAAATAAACATATATGTCTCTCTAAACACACACACACACACACACACACACACACACACACACACACACACACACACACACACACACATGTGTGTGTCAGAAAGCCTTTGACACAGTGCCACACAAGAGGCTAGTGAAAAAAACTGGAGATGCAGGCTGGAGTGAAAGGGAAGGCACTCCGATGGATACAGGAGTACCTAAGTAACAGGAGACAACGAGTCAGTGTGAGGGGTGAGGTCTCAGATTGGCGAGACGTTACGAGTGGAGTACCGCAGGGGTCAGTCCTTGAACCTATACTGTTTCTGATATATGTAAATGATCTTCCAGAGGGTATAGAATCGTTTCTCTCAATGTTGCCGATGATGCAAAAATTATGAGGAGGATTGAAACTGAGGACGATAGTAGGAGGCTACAAGATGACCTAGACAGACTGAGTGAATGGTCCAACAAATGGCTGTTGAAGTTCAACCCGAGTAAATGCAAAGTAATGAAACTAGGTGGTGGAAATAGGAGGCCAAACACAGGATACAGAATAGGAGATGAAGTACTTAATGAAACGAACAGAGAGAAAAATCCAGGAGTTGATATCACACCAAACCTGTCTCCTGAAGCCCACACAAAAAGAATAACGTCTGCGGCATATGCGAGGCTGGCTAACATCAGAAAAGCGTTCAGGAACCTGTGTAAGGAATCATTCAGAATCTTGAACACCACATATGTAAGACCAATCCTGGAGTATGCGGCCCCAGCATGGAGCCCGTACCTTGTCAAGCACAAGACGAAGCTGGAAAAAGTCCAAACGTATGCCACTAGACTAGTCCCAGAACTAAGAGGCATGAGTTACGAGGAAAGGCTGCGGGATATGCACCTTACGACACTGGAAGACAGAAGAGTAAGGGGAGACATGATCACAACCTACAAATCCTCAGAGGAATCGACCGGGTAAACAAGGATAAACTATTCAACACTGGTGGGACACAGGTGGAAACTGAGTACTCACATGAGCCACAGAGACGTTAGAAGGAACTTTTTCAGTGTCAGAGTAGTTAACGGATGGAATGCATTAGGCAGCGATGTGGTGGAGGCTGACTCCATACACAGTTTTAAATGTAGATATGATAGAGCCCAGTAGGCTCAGGAATCTGTACACCAGTTGATTGACAGTTGAGAGGCGGGACCAAAGAGCCAAAGCTCAACCCCCGCAAGCACAAATAGGTGAGTACACACACACACACACACACACACACACACACACACACACCACACACACACACACACACCACACACACACACACACACACACACACACACACACACACACACACACACACACACACACACACACACACACACACACACACACACACATGAATGAGGGCAGCAGACGCGAGAAGGGAGCGCAGGGAGAAAGAAAGGAAGTAGGGAACCACATCCCCGAACCCTACAATCCCAGAGGGGAGTGGGGAACCCTCCACAAGCAGTTCAACAGCCACAGGGAGAGGAGTACCACCCCCACCATCCACCGAATACACATCCTACCTGCTCCAACCCCTGCCAGCCCACCACCTAGTGCACCCTCCCCCACTCACTCCTCCTCCCCAGGACTTCCCTTCTCCCCTACCCCCAAGCCCTCCCTTCTCTCCCACTCCATGCCCTCCCGTCTCCCTCCATGCCCTCCCATCTCCCCCCAAGCACTTCTTTCTCCCCCACCCTCCTAAGCCCTCCATGCTCCCCCACCCACATAAGCCCTTCTTTCTCCCACACTCCCCTAAACCCTCCCTTCTTCCTCCCCCCATCAGCCCTCCCTTCCCCCACCCCTCTAAGCCGTCCCTCCTCTTCGGACCCCCAATGCCCCTTCTCCTCCCCAAAGCCCTCCCTCCCCCTGTACCCCTCCCAAAACCTCCCCTTCTCCCACACATCCCCAAGCCTCCCCCTCTCAAGCCTCCCCTTCCCACACCCCCACAAGCCTCCCCCTTTCACCCTCCCCCAAGCCCTCTCTACTCCCCCACCCTTCCAAGACCTCCCTCCTCCACCACCTTCCATGTACCAGATCCTCTCCGTCCCCACACACCCCAGATCCCCCAGGTCCCCCTTCTGGGCTCTCCCATCCTGGACCCTCCCTGTTTTCCCTGCTTCAGGGGAAATCAACAGAAACTGAGCAAGGACAGAAGATAGTCAGTTTCAGGGTGATGTACGCGAACATAGATGGGATTACAAGCAAGGCAAGTGAACTAAGGGAAAGAGTACAAGAAGTGAACTGAGATGTAATCGGACTCACAGAAACAAAACTCTCAGGAATCATATTGAATGCGGTGTTTCCCCAGAACTACACAATAAAAAGGAAAGAGAGGGAAGGAAGGGGAGGAGGGAAAGTGGCCTACTAATGAAAAAGGAATGAAGTTTCAAGGAGATGGCTATCCCGAGCTGCAAGGAATTTAGAGACTACATAACAGGCACCATGACAATGGGAGGAACAAGAATAGTAGTAGCAGTGATATATAACCCTCCACCAAATGACAGAAGATTTGTCAGGCAAGAGTATGACAACAACAACATGGCAGTTAACACTATAATTGAGAGGGCAGATTCTGCTGCCTGTAGAAATAGATCTCATCTGATAATCATGGGCGACTTTATTCACGGAAGGATAGATTGGGAAAACGAGGAATCACATGGAGGTGAGGATACATGGAGAGCTAAACTATTGTAGGTGGCAACAAGAAACTTCTTAAGCCAGCATGTCAGGGAACCTACAAGAATGAGAGGAAACGACGAACCAGCGAGACGTGACCTAATCCTCAATCTGAACGACTCCGACATCGAAACCGACAGGAAAATCGGTTTCGAGGCCCCGGTAGGAATGAGCGACCACAGTGTACTGGCGTAGGAGTATCTGGTTTAAGAAGAGTTAAAAAACTCGAACAGGGGAACTGAAAACAAGACGCTTGCATTCCGAAAGGGAAACTATGAGGAGATATGGAAATTCCTAACAGATGTAACATGGGAAACAGAGCTCAGGGGAAAGACGGCCCAAGACATGATGGACTACATCACGCAGAAGTGTAAGGAGGCAGCAGACAAGCTTGTCCCGGTCCAAAAGGAAAACAACGAAATGAAGATGAGAAACCCATGGTTTAATCAGAGATGTAGGCTAGCTAAGCAGGAAAGTAAAAGGGCATGGAGAAACTATAGAAATAACAGGACACTGGAGAGCAGAGAAAGATACCAGAATGCCAGGAATGAATATGGCAGGATGAGAAGAGAAGGAGAACTGCAATACGAAAATGACACCGCAAGCAAGGCAAAGACTCAACCTAAATTGCTGCACAGCCACATCAGGAGAGAAACAACAGTGAAGGAACAGGTAATGATATTGAGGATAGGGGCAGACAGATTCACTACAGACAACAAGGAAGTGTGCGAGGAACTGAATAAGAAATTCCAGGAGGTCTTCACATTAGAGGAAGGGGAAGTTCCAGAGATAAGAGAGGGAATAGTTAACCAGGAACCACTAGAAGAGTTTGAGATTACCAGTGGGGATGTAAGGAAGGTTTTGCTAAAGTTGGATGTGACAAAGGCTATAGGCCCAGATGGAATCTCCCCCTTGGATACTAAAGGAAGGAGCAGAAGCACTGTGCCTGCCACTCTCCATAGTGTATAACAAATCACTGGTAACAGGGGAACTGCCAAAAATTTGGAAGACAGCTAATGTAGTCCCGATATACAAGAAGGGGAAATAGACAGGAGGCACTGGACTACAGGCCAGTGTCCCTAACTTTGCTTGCCATGCAAGCTGATGGAGAAGATTGTGCGAAAAAAACAAAAACTATGCTAACTAAACTAAAACTATGAAACTATGCCCATTTGTTTCCGCCTCGGCCGGGAATCGAACCCGGGCCCATAGGACTTCGACCCCCGATCGCTGTCCATTCAGCCGTGAGGCCCCGATCCCTGTGTATGTGTCCAGTGTTTGCGTGCGAAACAATGACTAGTGTTTGTGTGCGTGACAATGACCAGTGTTTGTGTGCGTGAGAATAATCAGTGTTTGCGTGCGTGAGAATAATCAGTGTTTGCGTGCGTGACAATGACCAGTGTTTGCGTGCGTGACAGTGACCAGTCATTGGGTGCGTAACAATGACCAATGTTTGCGTGCGTTACAATGACCAGTCTTTGCGTGCGTTGCAATGACCAGTCTTTGCGTGCGTTGCAATGACCAGTCTTTGCGTGCGTGATAATGACCTGTGTTTGCGTGCGTGACAATGACCAGTGTTTGCGTGCGTAACAATGACCAATGTTTGCGTGCGTAACAATGACCAATGTTTGCGTGCGTGCCAATAAAGAAAGTATTCTATCACACAAGTCGCTCATTTGTGTCCTTAGTTCCCACCTGTGTTTCTTAACTCACGCCTCAGTCAACCTTGCCAATATTTTCCAACATTATAGCTTTTCAAATTATTTTCCTCTTTAGCTCTGTTATCTTCAGTTTTCCTTGCAACTCATTCCTCTCTGTTCTGAAACCAGTCTTGGGGCGTACGTCTCATCTTTGGGAAGACTTTGGGGGGGGGGGGGCAGATATCACATAGTTCTCTGCTGTGAGACAAGTTTGTGACATACCTCTCATGCCTCTCATCTCCGGGACCAGTCGAGTGACATACCTCTGAATTTTCTCTCCCTCTTTGTTGCCTGTGTCTTGTGAGATGAATTCTATGTAATTTTGCATATTCCTGGACTAGTCAGAGTTTCTGAAAGCAGTAATAATGGTGTCAATAATACTTTATCAGGGTTGTGTTGCCTGGGAGACGTTCACTGTTCCCATCCCTGTTTATGTGGAAGTGTTTGTGCAAGCTATTGTGTACTCACCTAATTGTACTCACTTAATTGTGCTTGCGGGGGTTGAGCTCTGACTCTTTGGTCCCGCCTCTCAACCGTCAATCAACTGGTGTACAGATCCCTGAGCCTACTGTGCTCTATCATATCTACATTTGAAACTGTGTATGGAGTCAGCCTCCACCACATCACCTCCTAATGCATTCCACTTACTAACTATTCTGACACTGAAAAAATTCTTTCTAATGTCTCTGTGGCTCATTTGGGTGCTCAGCTTCCACCTGTGTCCCCTTGTTCGCGTCCCTCCAGTGTTGAATAGTTCATCCTTGTTTACCCGGTCGATTCCCCTGAGGATTTTGTAGGTTGTGATCATGTCCCCCCTTACTCTTCTGTCTTCCAGTGTCGTAAGGTGCATTTCCCGCAGCCTTTCCTCATA
This sequence comes from Procambarus clarkii, assembly GCF_020424385.1. Classification (NCBI taxonomy): domain Eukaryota; kingdom Metazoa; phylum Arthropoda; class Malacostraca; order Decapoda; family Cambaridae; genus Procambarus; species Procambarus clarkii. The sequence goes on from NW_025555932.1 coordinate 10,990, forward strand.
ACTCATGCCTCTTAGTTCTGGGACTAGTCTAGTAGCATACCTTTGGACTTTTTCCAGCTTCGTCTTGTGCTTGACAAGGTACGGGCTCCATGCTGGGGCCGCATACTCCAGGATTGGTCTTACATATGTTGTGTACAAGATTCTGAATGATTCCTTACACAGGTTCCTGAACGCCGTTCTGATGTTAGCCAGCCTCGCATATGCCGCAGACGTTATTCTCTTTATGTGGGCTTCAGGAGACAGGTTTGGTGTGATATCAACTCCTAGATCTTTCTCTCTGTCTGTTTCATTAAGTACTTCATCTCCTATTCTGTATCCTGTGTCTGGCCTCCTGTTTCCACTGCCTAGTTTCATTACTTTGCATTTACTCGGGTTGAACTTCAACAGCCATTTGTTGGACCATTCACTCAGTCTATCTAGGTCATCTTGTAGCCTCCTACTATCATCCTCTGTTTCAATCCTCCTCATAATTTTTGCATCGTTGGCAAACATTGAGAGGAACGAATCTATACCCTCTGGGAGATCATTTACATATACCAGAAACAGTATAGGTCCAAGGACTGACCCCTGCGGTACTCCACTTGTAACGTCTCGCCAATCTGAGACCTCACCCCTCACACAGACTCGTTGTCTCCTGTTGCTTAGGTACTCCTCTATCCACCGGAGTACCTTCCCTTTCACTCCAGCCTGCGTCTCCAACTTTCGCACTAGCCTCTTGTGTGGCACTGTATCAAAGGCTTTCTGACAATCCAAAAATATGCAGTCTGCCCACCCTTCTCTTTCTTGCCTTATTTTTGTTGCCTGGTCGTAGAATTCAAGTAACCCTGTGAGGCAGGACCTGCCATCCTTGAAACCATGTTGATGCTGTGTTACAAAGTTCCTTCGCTCCAGATGCTCCACTAGTTTTTTTCGCACAATCTTCTCCATCAGCTTGCATGGTATGCAGGTTAGGGACACAGGCCTGTAGTTCAGTGCCTCCTGTCTATCCCCTTTCTTGCATATCGGGACTACGTTAGCTGCTTTCCAAATATCTGGCAGTTCCCCTGTTGCCAGTGATGTGTGTGTGTGTGTGTGTGTGTGTGTGTGTGTGTGTGTGTGTGTGTGTGTGTGTATTCAATTAATTTTAACAATTCAAAACTTGTTTTTGCTAGTTTCTCTTGAGAACTTTTCTCTGGTAAAGTGCCCAATAGTTTCGTCCCTGTAAGATCAACGCCCCGGGCCAAGCTCACTTTTAATTCATATAACTTTTTACTGTGAGAGCAGCGGAACGTTGTGTGAACAGGTGCCTTCTCCTGGTCTGTAGATTATTCTTAGTTGTCCTCTCGTCAACAGGTATTTTCCTCACCATGTTCCATCTGGGGCTTCATTCACACCCTGGGCTTCCTTCACCTTCATCTGGGGCTTCCTTCACTCCCTGTGCTTCCTTCACCATGTTCCATCTGGGGCTTCATTCACACCCTGGGCTTCCTTCACCTTCATCTGGGGGCTTCCTTCACTCCCTGTGCTTCCTTCACCATGTTCCATCTGGGGCTTCATTCACACCCTGGGCTTCCTTCACCTTCATCTGGGGCTTCCTTCACTCCCTGTGCTTCCTTCACCATGTTCCATCTGGGGGCTTCATTCACCCTTACTCATTGCTATCTAACCTTGTTTGCTTAATGCTGTTGCATCCCCTTCACTGCCAGGTCCTGCAGTGCCAGAACGCTCAGGCACTTCACCGTCCTTCACTGCCAGGTCCTGCAGTGCCAGAACGCTCAGGCACCTCACCGTCCTTCACTGCCAGGTCCTGCAGTGCCAGAACGCTCAGGCACTTCACCGTCCTTCACTGCCAGGTCCTGCAGTGCCAGAACGCTCAGGCACCTCACCGTCCTTCACTGCCAGGTCCTGCAGTGCCAGAACGCTCAGGCACTTCACCGTCCTTCACTGCCAGGTCCTGCAGTGCCAGAACGCTCAGGCACTTCACCGTCCTTCACTGCCAGGTCCTGCAGTGCCAGAACGCCCGGGCACTGCTCCCTTCTTCACTGCCACAGTTCCTCCTCTCTCTCGTGTCCTCTTACTCTAATGTCTCATATTAATAAATTTCACCTTCCTAATTCGGGGTTTATAATTGCTAATTACTTCAACGTTTCCCTTGTGATTTAAGTCTCGTGTAGTCTGTCTGTCTCCCTCTTGAACTGTGCCTCTTCACCTTCCTCTTTGCGTCATCTGTTCTCTCTCTTTGTTCTCCCTCCCCCTTTTGTTCTCTCTTTCACGCTACTTTCAGCTTTATTTTCTCCATTATTTCCTCGTTTCTTGTGTTTCCTGCAGTGTTCAGGGGGTTGTCATGCCACCTAGTGAGTACTCACACTAATTCATTTTTAAATAAATTCACGATAACAGTTTTAAAATACATCACAATTACTTTAAATGTATTTAGGTGGTCGTGTGTGTATGTGTGTTCACCTAGTTGTATTCACCTAGTTGTGCTTGCGGGGGTTGAGCTCTGCTCTTTCGACTAGTCTCTCAACTGTCAATCAACTGCAATTAACTACTAACAATTTTTTTTACACACACACACTCACACACACTACGAAGCAGCTCCGTAACAGCTGTCTAACTCCCAGGTACCTATTTACTGCTAGGTAACAGGGGCATCAGGGTGAAAGAAACTTTTGCCAATTTTTTTCTACCTGGTCCGGGAATCAAACCCGGGCTACATAATTACTAGTCCTGCGCGATGTCCACTCAGCTACCAGATTCCTAGAGTGTGTACTCGCCTAATTGTGCTGATTACAATTAGGTGAGTATACACTCTAGAGTGTGTGTGTGTGTGTGTGTGTGTGTGTGTGTGTGTGTGTGTGTGTGTGTGTGTGTGTGTGTGTGTGTGTTCTCTGCTCGCTTTGTTCTCATCATTCGTTGCTGTGCTTGCTGTGTGTGTGTTTTTTGTGTGTGCACTCTTTTTACACTATGTGTGTTAGGGCGTTATGCTTGGGTTGTGTGGTCTCATTGTACACCCAGTGTGTGTGTGCCATCCTTGTGTGTTTGTGCGATGCATGTGTGTTAATGCGTCTTGTTGCGCACACTGTGTGTGTGTTGGTGCTCCCTGTGTCTGAACACCATATGTGTGTGTTCGTATGCCCTGTATTTCATGTTCCATCTAACCTTTTGGTGAAAATTAATGCATTCGGTGTGACAGTGTGACATTTAATGTGCTACTGTGATATTTAGGGTGACAGTGTGACAGTATTATAAGAGAGCCGTGTGTGTGATAGTAGCTAATGTGTGTGTGTGTGTGTGTTAAGGTCTAGAATGTGTTAGAGCACCTTGTGTGTTTGTGAGCCCCATGTGTGGCTTTTCTATGTATCTTAGTGAACTAGGAGCCAGGGTGGGATATGGGGGAGGGGGTTATTCTTTGTTTAGCTTATTGAAATAAAACAGAAAAAGACTTTTGTGACAAAGTCTGACTGTACGATACAGACTGGAATTCATTAACTGAACATCTCTCTCTGGATGTCTGACCCTGTGGTGGATTTTAAATAATCCATTAAGGCAGCACCGTGAACCGGAGTTGTAAATTAGAAGCCAGATACCATAGACGTCTTGAGTGTGGTGTAGTGCACTAGACATGCATAGTGTGCAAGGCGGTCTCTTCGGCTTCCGGATACATGCAAGTTGCCAAATGCATTTATCAGCAACATCCTTCACAAGTCTCGTAGATCACATCCTTCACAAGTCTCGTAGATCACATCCTTCACAAGTCTCGTAGATCACATCTTCTCACAAGCCTCTGCACTTAATATATAATAAAATATAACTGATATATAAATAGATTTTTTTATTGAGTGTAATAGACACGAAAAATCATTGAGAAAGTAATACAGAATAATGAATAATATTATTAATGAAAAAAATATAATATTTAGAATGAAGATTTTATTATTACTAACATTCGGATCGCTTGGGATTTCTAATATTTTTCTGCAGGTAAAAAATCTGAGGAAAAACTTGAGGTTGGTGATAAGGAGGAGAGAAAAAGTGGCGTCCCGGAAGATATTTCATTCAGCTCTTGCAAACTTTTTCATTCTAGATTTTTTAATTTCAAGATTAAATATCGATACGAGTGTTGGAGTTCGTGGCACTTTAACGTTAGTGTCGGCCACAGCGACGTTATCTAATAAGAAAATTATAAGATATTGTGGTGGAAACTCACGGGAATCACCTGTCATGGCATGGGGGGGGGGTGTCGTAATGGTCTTCCGGTCTACACCTGTACACTGTGGCTTTACTCATCATCCCTAGCATACACGAACAAAAATTAGCCTTATTGTATTGTATTGTAGTTGTAGGGCGTAGTGTAATTCCATCTGGTCGGCTGGCAAAGATAGCAGAGTTACGGTTCAATAAATTGCGAGGCTCTCTCTCTGCTGGACAGTGGGCAGAGGCAAGGCTCCTTTAAATGATGTCATTGACTTCGTTGTGTCTAGTGTGGCAACCGTCAGGTTTACCACAGTGCAGGCCATGCAGTCCATATTCGTCTGCCTCTGTCTCGCCGCAAATACACCTATGGACAGTGTGGATAGGGGCAGCAAGGCAGAAAGCTCCTGCAATTCGGAGCTCCTGCAGATGAAGACGTGTGCCTGTCGACCACTTCATCTTCATGATCAAGACTACTTCACACTTGGAAGGGTTCAGGAAGAGACCCAGGCTTACTTCTTGCTCCTTTATTTTTGCTTGCTCCATCTTTTCTTTATTTTGATGTCTTCCTAGAGGTGGTCTATGGTGCCAGCTATAGTGCCATCATCCAAAAACCAGATGTTGAACTCGCTGGACAAGCTCTCAGTGATTTCTTTAAAGACTAAGCAGAAAAGAAGAGGAGCTAGAGGATCACCTTGCTGAACACCTTCACATGATCTGATTTCGTGTTCGCAAAAGAGCAGTTTCGACTCACCACTGTAGCACGATAGTATGAACGTGTCAAGGGGCCGGAAATAGCGATGTACGGCACAGAGCCCTGCATCACTTCTGACCATATTGAAGGCATTCTTAAGGTCCAGTTTGAGCAGGGCCTTTTCGTCAGAAATGTTGGTGATGTATGTTCGTGCTGCATGGGCAGCCGCTTCACAGCCTTGGGGGATCCCAAATCCTAGTTGAATTAGTTTCATCAATTCAGCCGCTGGCTGGCTGACAACCCTCGTGGCAGTCTTGACAACCAGGCGTCGGAGAGGGTTGCCAACAACGATTAGCCTGATTCCCGCACCCTTCTTGTTGAGAGCACAGAGGAAGGCACCAAAAAAGAGGGGCCTGATGACCTCAGGTATATCACCAGCCAGGCGCGCATTGACGAACCTTGTGAGTTCCACAAGAAGATCTTGTGCAGCATCACCAACCGCAGGAGCCAACATTTGCTTGATGTGTTGAGGTTTTAATCCTGTAAAGCCGCCTAGTGACCCAGGTGGAAAAGAAAGGGCCGCTTTGTAGACCTCAGATTCACCAACAGTTAATGGGTCTGAGCTAGCCTCGGCTGGTGGCGGTACGATGTTGTCGACTCCTGAGGCTCTGGGTGGGTGCTTGCTTTGCAGGACTCGCGCTGTGGCAGAGTTTCTAGCAGCAATTTTCTCGTCACTGGTGAGGACTCGAATAGTACTTGCAGTGCTATATATACATACATATATATATATATATATATATATATATATATATATATATATATATATATATATATATATATATATATATATAACTGAAAACTCACACCCCAGAAGTGACTCGAACCCATACTCCCACAACTGGTATGTACAGGGACGCCTTAATCCGCTTGACCATCACGACCGGACATAAGGAAGTGATAGCCGAGGCTATATGAACCACTTCCCCGCCGGCACTCGGATGGTAATCTTGGGCATAGCATTTTATCAAATCACCTCATTCTTTGGGGCACACGTGAGGAACACAAATGCAAACAAGCCTGAATGGTCCCCAGGACTATATACAACTGAAAACTCACACCCCAGAAGTGACTCGAACCCATACTCCCACAACTGGTATGTACAGGGACGCCTTAATCCGCTTGACCATCACGACCGGACATAAGGAAGTGATAGCCGAGGCTATATGAACCACTTCCCCGCCGGCACTCGGATGGTAATCTTGGGCATAGCATTTTATCAAATCACCTCATTCTTTGGGGCACACGTGAGGAACACAAATGCAAACAAGCCTGAATGGTCCCCAGGACTATATACAACTGAAAACTCACACCCCAGAAGTGACTCGAACCCATACTCCCACAACTGGTATGTACAGGGACGCCTTAATCCGCTTGACCATCACGACCGGACATAAGGAAGTGATAGCCGAGGCTATATGAACCACTTCCCCGCCGGCACTCGGATGGTAATCTTGGGCATAGCATTTTATCAAATCACCACCATTCAGGCTTGTTTGCATTTGTGTTCCTCACGTGTGCCCCAAAGAATGAGGTGATTTGATAAAATGCTATGCCCAAGATTACCATCCGAGTGCCGGCGGGGAAGTGGTTCATATAGCCTCGGCTATCACTTCCTTATGTCCGGTCGTGATGGTCAAGCGGATTAAGGCGTCCCTGTACATACCAGTTGTGGGAGTATGGGTTCGAGTCACTTCTGGGGTGTGAGTTTTCAGTTGTATATAGTCCTGGGGACCATTCAGGCTTGTTTGCATTTGTGTTCCTCACGTGTGCCCCAAAGAATGAGGTGATTTGATAAAATGCTATGCCCAAGATTACCATCCGAGTGCCGGCGGGGAAGTGGTTCATATAGCCTCGGCTATCACTTCCTTATGTCCGGTCGTGATGGTCAAGCGGATTAAGGCGTCCCTGTACATACCAGTTGTGGGAGTATGGGTTCGAGTCACTTCTGGGGTGTGAGTTTTCAGTTGTATATAGTCCTGGGGACCATTCAGGCTTGTTTGCATATATATATATATATATATATATATATATATATATATATATATATATATATATATATATATATGTCGTATCTACTAGCCAGAACGCACTTCTCAGCCTACTATGCAAGGCCCGATTTGCCTAATAAGCCAAGTTTTCCTGAATTAATATATTTTCTCTAATTTTTTCTTATGAAATGATAAAGCTACCCATTTCATTATGTATGATTTCAATTTTTTTTATTTGAGTTAAAATTAACGTAGATATATGACCGAACCTAACCAACCCTACCTAACCTAACCTAACTTATCTTTATAGGTTAGGTTAGGTTAGGTAGCCGAAAAAGTTAGGTTAGGTTAGGTAGTCGAAAAACAATTAATTAATGAAAACTTGGCTTATTAGGCAAATCGGGCCTTGCATAGTAGGCTGAGAAGTGCGTTCTGGCTACTAGGTACGACATATATATATATATATATATATATATATATATATATATATATATATATATATATATATATATATATATATATATATATATATATATATATATATATATATATATATATATATATATATATATATATATATATATATATATATTGTGACGATAATCTCTTTCAAGAGAGAGATCGAGCCTGCTCTTCCCTACACATTTACGTCGTTTAAGTACAAGATACTATATTGAAGATACGTCCACCAGTATCGCCAAACGTTTTGCCCAGGAAGCAAAGCGTACCATGCACAACCCGACACACCGGCTACTGCCCGCCGTAAACCAGCAAACTACTCATTCTCCGCCTGCCTGTTGCTGATTGACTGGTGTGTCGCCGCACTTGCACTCACGCCACCACATGAGTCGACGTCTGGGCCAGCAGCACGCCGTCTCCTCAGAATATCTCTGTGCTCCTTGGAGTTGACATCTCTCTATAGTAGACTAAGCCCTGGCTGTTGTGTACTAAGGGAGGTGGCAGCTTGAAGCCAGTATTCTCAGCACCTCACCTTATTTATATTACTTGCACTTACTTGTCTAAGAGTAAATTGTTCACTGACCTTAATTATTCATGTTGTTTTGTTTGTTGACTTGTTTTGAATTTTACGAGATTGTCTTTATTCATATCTTGTTTTCTAGAGTAATTAAAATTTCATTGTTTATACTTTGTGTTTTGTGTGTCTTCCCATTACCTTACCACAGACAAAAGGACAAACTTCTCTTTTTTTTTTTGTTATGTGACGAGGCCCTGCCCCCAGCGTTTGAAACAGCCGAACAATAACGCTGTACCGTTACAATATATATATATATATCTGAAATATATATATATTTCTGACTGAAATACTGAAATATATATATATATATATATATATATATATATATATATATATATATATATATATATATATATATATATATATATATATATATATATATATATATATATATATATATATATATATATATATATATATTTCAATATATATATATATATATATATATTATATATATATATATACATCATATATATATATGTTTCATTGAATATGACCGCATATTCTGTATTTATTATTTTCTGGTTTAGGACTTCTATCCCTCTAACTATTTTCTTAGCATCAGGGCTTAATTGAAATAGGAGTTCTCCAAAACTCATTTTCGTACTTTTAAGGTGAAGAAAAGAAGTGATTTACTATAGAGTGTATTACACTTATTTGTATAATTTTGCACGACGTTTCGAACCTCCATGGTTCATTCTCAAGTGAACAGATCTTACAATACTAGTTGATTTTATACCCGCATTAGGTCAGGTGATAATACAATGAAGGTGAAAACATGGGGGGATACATACGGGATAAACATACGGGCTGCAGAAGGCTTATTGGCCCATACGAGGCATCTCCTATCTAAACACAAAGATTAATCCAGTGTTTTTGGCCTGTTATGTTGGTCATTGTCTTCTGTGTTGGCATCGATATGTTCTTGTCTTGTCCTTACTCTCATGGTGGGTAGAGTAAATAGTTCCGTGATTTGGGTGTTCATGGTAGGTCGCTCTATTCTTATGTGAATTGCCTCAAGAATTTGTAATCTTCTTGAATCTTGGGTTTTACAAACCCAAGATGTAAGAAGATTACAAATATATATATATATATATATATATATATATATATATATATATATATATATATATATATATATATATATATATATATATATAAATATATATATGATGTTAACATCATCAGATGTATTGAGGGACACATCAACATTCGATTAGGTGTTGAAGGATATCTCATTATCAACGAAACATTTTCTTGAGACTCTTAATTTCAGGATGAAAAAGAAGACAAAAGCTTTGACGAACACCTTGTAACATTTTACCTTTGTTACAAAACCTCATAATGTAAGATTATCACCTGTTGATAAGATAATCACCTGATTATCACAACCCCCGGGGTTGTGAGACCTTGTTCCTGTAATCTATCCTCATAGCTTAATAATCTCAGCTTTGACTCTAATCTTAGTACAAATATGTGTGTTATTAAATTTTGATATATGGGTTACATGTTGCATATTTCAGGCTGGTGCTGCTTACTCCTGTTTCAGTGTGGCAAAGGCTGTGTTTATTACCTTGAAAGAGTCCTGATTTAGGTTTCTAAACGATGCTCTAATGTTTGCCAGCGTCTCATATGCTGCTGATGTTACCCTGCTTACGTGTGCCACTCGTGTTTAAATTGGAATTATATGTACTCCATAAATTGTTATCTTACAGATTTTTATAGTTGCCTTCCACTTATGATGTATTTATCTTCTGATCTATTTTCTCAATTCCCATCTTTGTTATCGTACACTTGTTGAGACTGACTTCTAACAACCGCTCGTTTGTCCACTCCTGGAGTTCGTCAAGGGGCCTCGTAGCCTGGTGGATAGCGCGCAGGACTCGTAATTCTGCGGCGCGGGTTCGATTCCCGCACGAGGCAGAAACAAATGGGGCAAAGTTTCTTTCACCCTGAATGCCCCTGTTACCTAGCAGTAAAATAGGTACCTGGGTGTTAGTTAGCTGTCACGGGCTGCTTCCTGGGGGTGGACGCCTGGTCGAGGACCGGGCCGCGGGGGACACTAAAAAAAGCCCCGAAATCATCTCAAGATAATCTCAAGATAATCTCAAGATAATCTCAAGGTCTTTCACAACTTATTTACATTATTCCTCGGCTTGTACATTCCTTATTAGCTAGGCGTCGTGTGTGTAAACATTGATATGTAGCAATGTAATCACTCGGATGTCATTCACACAAATTATGCGCGGTACTGGTGCTACGACCTGGCCTTGGGGAACAACCTTGTTACAGCCGTCCAGCTGAACCCTTCCTCGCTGATAGTTACTCTTCTTTTTCTGTCCTGTTCTTTTCTTCTCCTTAACTCAGCTCAGAGCTTTCTTAGTTATCCCCTCAAGCTCCTCCATCTTGTACATCAGCTTTTCATGAGGTATATGATCAGCATTTAATTTTTGTGACAAATCAAGGAATATACAGTGACTATACCACACACTAGAAGGTGAAGGGACGACAACATTTCGGTCCGTCCTGGACCATTTTTAAGTCGATTGTGACTTGACAATCGATTGTGACAATCGACTTGAGAATGGTCCAGGACGGACCGAAACGTCGTCATCCCTTCACCTTCTAGTGTGTGGTCTGGCCAAACTACTTCAGCCACGTTATTGTGACTCCTCGCCTGCACCTGTATAAACAGTGCAGCCCGTCCTCCAAAAATGGGGTGGTAAATGTAAGGAGACAAATAAGTGCAATTATGTGCCATTCATAGCAGTTAGCAATTGTACTTATTTTCATTTAGTATTAAACCGTACTGTCAAATATATTGTGAATATTTGAGTTTACCTGAAAAACTGAATAGAAAACCACAACCTCACCTAACAGTCTTAGTTTTTGAAGATTATAATTTTATTGCTTCTTAATTACAATTATAACTTAACCTATACCTATAATAGGTTAAGTAATAATTGTAATTAAGAAGCAATAAGATGCTTATCTTAACATACTAAGCAGGTTAGGTAAGGTCGGTGTTTTCTATGAAGCTTTTCAAGGTAAACTAAAATATTCACAATAAATTAGTATGTCACATATGCACTTATTTAATAAGTCAATATTGACTGTACGCAAGTGCGAGAACGGGTTGCTATAACCCTTTCCTGTACCGCCCACGGGATGGGTATGGGGTGCATAATAATAAAACAGTGGAACCAGCCTTCAGTTTCCTGAGTGTTTGAGCACGTATCTGAGGGTGCTTGTGTGTGAACACTTGTCACTGTGGACTTGAGTGCGAGCACATACAGTGTTTGCTGATGCGTGTACTCTACGGCACTCCGGACACAGAGTGACACTCGTGTGTTTCTTATCTATTCATATATGAATGACGAACATGTTGAAATCTACTGCTTGTGTTGATACATAACTGTTTGCTCGACACAACAGTGTATCGTGCCACTAAGTATTGTTGTCTGCAGTGCTCTCATATACAGGGGTCTGAAAATGAACCATATAGTTCAGTGTTATATGTATCACATTGGATTTATTAGGAGGTCTACCTTGTGTTCTCAGTTTAATAAAGGATTGATGGGATTTATAAAATACCTTAACTAAGTGAGCGCAATTTTAAGGTTTTGTCAGTGATATGTGTAGATATTATAGGTCTAAAGTACATTTCAAATTGGAGAATATTCATATATTGTGCCATTTGTTCCATTCTCTGTCACCAACCACTTGGGCTGGACGGTAGAGCGACGGTCTCGCTTCATGCAGCTCGGCGTTCAATCCCCGACCGTCTATAAGTGTTCGGGAACCATTCCTTTCCCTCTGTCCCATCCGAAATCCTTATTCTGTCCCCCCATCCCAGTGCTATATAGTCGTAATGACTTGGCGCTTTCCCCCTGATAGTTCCTTTTCTTCCATGCCCTGTCCGTGTTGTGCTACGTATGGCGTGTATATCAGCGGTGTTGTATAGTGGTGTATATAGCGTGTATAGCATGATATACACGCTATATCATGTTGTATAGCGTGATATAGCGTGTATATCAGCGGTGTTGTATAGCGTGTATATCATGATATACACGCTATATCATGTTGTATAGCGTGATATGGCGTATATATCAGCGGTGTTGTATAGCGTGTATATAGCGTGTATATCATGATATACACGCTATATCATGTTGTATAGCGTGTATATAGCGTGTATATCATGATATACACGCTATATCATGTTGTATAGCGTGATATAGCGTGTATATCATGATATACACGCTATATCATGTTGTATAGCGTGTATATAGCGTGTATATCATGATATACACGCTATATCATGTTGTATAGCGTGATATAGCGTGTATATCAGCGGTGTTAGCGTGTAACGAAGCAGAACGCTGCCAGATGAGCAAATACTCTTCCACTCCCATGTATGTCACTCAAGTCATAAATAAACAAATCGCGTCGCAGTGATGACAAGCAGCGCAGTGCACCCAGCACACACCCACGGCCCCCATGCAAATATATATACGTATATCAATTACCGAATCCCGCACCTATGCTCTTTGATGCCGTAACAGGTTGATTGAATGAACACAGGTACGACCCGTAAATTATCAGATGGGATATCGTAACTGCATGATTTCCTCACACACACACACCTTTGCTGTAGAGACAGGTGAGGCAACTGATCACGCATGCTCGCGTGGGTATCGCTGCAATAGCTGCCTTCAGTGCTGCGATAGCTGCCTTCAGGTATTTTCGCTGCAATAGCTGCTTTCTGCGCTGCGATAGCTGCCTTCATGTATTTTCGCTGCAATAGCTTCCTTCAGCGCTACGATAGCTGCCTTCAGCACTGCAATAACTGCCTTCAGCGCTGCAATAACTGCCTTCAGTGCTGCAATAACTGCCTTCAGCGCTGCAATAACTGCCTTCAGCGCTGCAATAACTGCCTTCAGCGCTGCAATAACTGCCATCAGCGCTGCAATAACTGCCTTCAGCGCTGCAATAACTGCCTTCAGCGCTGCAATAACTTCCTTCAGCGCTGCAATAACTGCCTTCAGCGCTGCAATAACTGCCTTCAGCGCTGCAATAACTGCCTTCAGCGCTGCAATAGCTCCCTTCAGCGCTGCAATAACTGCCTTCAGCGCTGCAATAACTGCCTTCAACGCTGCAATAACTGCCTTCAGCGCTGCAATAACTGCCTTCAGCGCTGCAATAACTGCCTTCAAACCTGCAATAACTGCCTTCAGCCCTGCAATAACTTCCTTCAGCCCTGCAATAACTGCCTTCAGCGCTGCAATAACTGCCTTCAGCGCTGCAATAACTGCCTGCAATAACTGCCTCAATAAACCCTGCAATAACTGCCTTCAGCCCTGCAATAACTGCCTTCAGCGCTGCAATAACTGCCTTCAGCGCTGCAATAACTGCCTTCAGCGCTGCAATAACTGCCTTCAGCGCTGCAATAACTGCCTTCAGCGCTGCAATAACTGCCTTCAGCGCTGCAATAACTGCCTTCAGCGCTCAGCGCTGCAATAACTGCCTTCAGCCTTCAGCGCTGCAATAACTGCCTTCAGCGCTGCAATAACTGCCTTCAGCGCTGCAATAACTGCCTTCAGCGCTGCAATAACTGCCTTCAGCGCTGCAATAACTGCCTTGCAATAACTGCCTTCAGCGCTGCAATAACTGCCTTCAGCGCTGCAATAACTGCCTTCAGCGCTGCAATAACTGCCTTCAACCCTGCAATAACTGCCTTCAGCCCTGCAATAACTGCCTTCAGCGCTGCAATAACTGCCTTCAGCGCTGCAATAACTGCCTTCAGCGCTGCAATAACTGCCTTCAGCGCTGCAATAACTGCCTTCAGCGCTGCAATAACTGCCTTCAGCGCTGCAATAACTGCCTTCAGCGCTGCAATAACTGCCTTCAGCGCCAACGCAGACACATACTACATTCTCCCGGCAGAAGTTGGCGCCTAAATATTATTGACATTCTGCAATAAATAAATGTAACACAGCAGCCATTGACTACACACAGGACTTGCTGTATGCACCACACGAGACCTGTCGTAACAGTTTGCCAGATCCACTCTATCCCAGCCAGTGGTGAGTGTCAGCGTGCGGCGATTGTGTCCGAGTGGGGGGGGGGGGGTAGAGAGTGTGCAGTGATGTCAGAAAACGGTGATTGTGTCAGAGTTAAGTAGAGTAGAGTAGAGTAGATGGCGCTATACCATCGTCCGCTACAAGAGGGATAACAAAATTCTATTTCAGATCTTTGAGTTATCTTGATCTACTTCACCCCCCCCCCCCCCATGAGTGTTGTGGTGAGGACGATGATGAGTTGCTATCCTCGTCAGCCCTGGAAGTGAAGCGCATTTCACGCGTGAGTCCACGTCAACTCTCAACTTTTGGTGTGTGAAATTGAAGCCTCGTCACCTAAATGCTTCGCTATCTTTCTCATCAGCATGTGTTTTTTTTCTCCATTTACAATGTTTCTCATTATCTCGCTAGTGCTTCAGGAGATTGTACAGTCCGTTCTCTCATTTGTCACATCGTACAAAATACGGGGGACTGAAATCCACGAACTCAAGCTACCAAGCTAACCAACCAAAGTATGGAAAATGTACATATTTGTGAACGACTATAAGCCATTGTTTACCCTTATTGTGTACATTGTGGACCATAGTGTACAAAATGAGGCGCATTAATTGAGTAGACGGTTGATGTACTCACTTAATTGTGCTTGCGTGGGTTGAGTTCTGGCTCTTTTGTCCCGCCTCTCAACTTTCACTCAACTGATGTACAGATTCCTGAGCCTACTGGGTTGGTGTGTTTCTCACTAAGTGTCAAGGTCCTGAGGTTACTGGTGGTGAGTGTAATGTGTCCCATAGAGCCTCCACTTGGCTCTCAACACTCCGGCCCTCAACGCTCACTTATAATTTCTTAATGTTGACCAGACCACACACTAGAAATTGAAGGGACGACGACGTTTCGGTCCGTCCTGGACCATTCTCAAGTCGATTGGCATTCTCAATCGACTTGAGAATGGTCCAGGACGGACCGAACCGTCGTCGTCCCTTCAATTTCTAGTGTGTGGTCTGGTCAACATACTTCAGCCACGTTATTGTGACTCATCGCCTGCAATTTCTTAATTATTAGAAAATATAATTCGAACGTAATAAATGTGATTTATAATTTTTTTTCAGTTTGAGATAATGTCCTTAAACCTCACACTGAGAAACACGTGAGTCCCCAGAGCAGGTTCGCCTCCGTATAAGATCATTTAGTGGCTATATGGTGCACGTAATACATACATTAATACAGCGTGTGTGTATGATACAGGTCACCATCACGCTCTTCCCTGTGTGTTGTACATAGCGGGAGACATTATTACTCCCTCAGTGATCACAATGTTCTCCACTCAGCAGCATTTCTGAGCCATTCGCCTCACCTTAACGTCAGGCGCCCGGTATAACCACCGCTATATTAACGGTATATGCAACTCACTGCATTATGTAAAAGTATTATTATAGCGACCTCGATGCACTGAATTGTCTGCATTGCGGAGGTGAGCCTGAACTCCAGAATGGGTTAACGGGATAGTCGTCCTTGGAATCATAGGCTCTAAGGGTGAGGCTTTTAGGACATCGTTAAGGGGCAGGTTCCATAAAAGGAGGACGGTGCACTTACTGGAGGCACAGCTGGCTCGGCTGGGTCACTCTTGACCTCTAGTAGGACCTCCAACCTGAGAGGACGTTTATGAGAGCATTCGAGGGTGGGATGAACGGCATTACTATGCCGTATTGAGAGGGCCTTCAGTGCTGGACCTGACCAAGAGGCTCAGGCATGTTGTAGAGGTGTCTAGCATGATTGGTTCTTTTTAAGTCGCCTCCTTTATCGTCATCACTCCTCTCTCCCTCTCTCTCTCTCTCTCTCTCTCTCTCTCTCTCTCTCTCTCTCTCTCTCTCTCTCTCTCTCTCTCTCTCTCTCTCTCTCTCTCTCTCTCTCTCTCTCTCTCTCTCTCTCTCTCTCTCTCTCTCTCTCTCTCTCTCTCTCTCTCTCTCTCTCTCTCTCTCTCTCTCTCTGTCTCTCTCTCTCTCTCTCTCTCTCTCTCTCTCTCTCCCTCTCTCTCTCTCTCTCTCTCTCTCTCTCTCTCTCTCTCTCTCTCTCTCTCTCTCTCTCTCTCTCTCTCTCTCTCTCTCTCTCTCTCTCTCTCTCTCTCTCTCTCTCTCTCTCTCTCTCTCTCTCTCTCTCTCTCTCTCTCTCTCTCTCTCTCTCTCTCCTCTCTTCCTATCTCTCTCCTCTCTCTCTCTCTCTCTCTCTCTCTCTCTCTCTCTCTCCTCTCTCTCTCTCTCTCTCTCCTCTCTCTCTCTCTCTCTCTCTCTCTCTCTCTCTCTCTCTCTCTCTCTCTCTCTCTCTCTCTCTCTCACTCTCACTCTCTCTCTCTCTCTCTCTCTCTCTCCCTCTCCCTCTCACTCTCTCTCTCTCTCTCCCTCTCACTCTCACACTTTATCAATTTTTCACACATTCATATCTTTAGGAATGCAATCTCACTGCTACGTACTCTCTCTACGACTAACATCAATCGCCCTCAAGATCATACACTTTATGCAACAAAGGACTCACTTCACAGGAACAAAACACAACTCTTGCATATACTCAGTCCTCTCATTCAAGAGTGACATCAAAACCACTTCTCAGAACAATAATTTCCCCTGCTAGTTCCAAACAACTGCTCTTGGCCATCAAGTTTTACGACTATTAAGTCGCAAGCCTCGTTTGCTTCTCCAGCCAATTAGACAGAGATGGAAAAAATAGCAGCAGTTATCTACAGTATCAAGCTCAATACCCCTATACAATTAAGGTATAGAGGCTGTTAATATTAGATAGACTCTGCCGACTATAGCTATTAGATATAACATTTATAACAATTTTATACATAGATAGTGTGTATGTATATATACATAATACAGCCATCACCGTAAGAAATCTATTTGGAACACTTTGACTAACCTGTGTTGAATCTGTGAGTCTCAAGGGTCCCCTTTGTCCTGCGAGACGGCCACTCTGCCCTCTTTCCCGCCGTCGCTGTGGAGAAAGATACGTTACTCGCAAGTGGAGACAACGAAGAGAGAGGGAAGCGGAGAGGAAAAAGTGGTGACAGCGAGAGATGTGAAGAAGGAAAGAAGGAGAAAAACAGTGAGGCAAAGAGAAAGATCAATAGACAGAGCACATAATAAAGCCCAGTCTGAAAGTGCGTTTGTTGCAAGAATGCCACAATGATATATGATCCGTTCCTTCAACAACTGTCAAAGGTTTATCCCTATATGACATAAATAATCTCTTTCGTGGATGCCGAAAAATATTATTACCAAAGACCATACAAATCTGATCCTAGGGGCTTCTATAAATGACGATTGCAATCGATTACAATGAAAATAATGTGGTTAAAATATGGTTCTGAAATGACAATGAAGAACCACGTGCAGATTCTTGCTATTAAGTCTGACAAGACACTTTTAAAACGCATCTAATAATTCCTCCGAATCAGAAGCTGCAAAATCATATAAATTTAACTATGTACACATCTTGAATGTGGACCATTCTTTTGTATAACCTTTCCAAAATTAAATGTTCGAGGCTCGCTGACGTGAGTTTGAAAGATACCAAACTCATCACTAGTCCTCAACATACTTGGCTCACTGACGTGAATCAGACATACATAACACAGAAGCAGACTGTGAAAGTCTCTAGCTGAGGAGATTTTTCTCTGGTGTGCTGAAAGGAGAAGCGAATCATTTGCTTTCTTGTTAACTGCTTCGATTTGATGAGGAAAAACAAATGAGATACAGAGCGTCCAATAATGCACAATATTACTGAAAATGTAAACAGTCACAGAATTGCTTTCAAACGCCTTTGTTAACTTTATAAGGCATGCTTAGTTGTTCGTATTTTTGGGTCGCTATCCTGTTGGCAAAATGTGTTCTATAATTTGCGTATTTCGGACGATAAGATCGTGCAAAGTGCTTTGTTCGTGCAAAGGGAACATCTATCTGGTTGTCCCACCGCACCTCTTGTGTGGTAGTTTATACTTGAGAGAGACTTACAGAGAAGCTAAATGCGGACTATACAGTTTTTGCTTTGTAGAATACAAACAAACTAACAACATCTCTTCAGTGTTGGAGAGTGTAGTTGTACGACATTTGATCAAGTACACTAACTTTAGCTTTCACAAGTTACGCTTCCATGGCTTCAGCTTTGTCTAGCAACTTTAGATAAGACTGGACCGGAATCCCAAATTAGTGTTGAGTTCTCCATTCTATAAGTGTAGAGGAAAATATACATTACAAAGGCACAGAAGCAGAGGGATACAAAAGCTATCAAACAACGAGGTTGCCACTGAGCCCAAACGAGGCGGCTCGTTAATGAAAGGATTACAGAGGCGCAGACAATGATAGTCGAGGAATTTTGGAAGAAAAGTTTCTGTCAGGCTTATTTTTAAATGTATTTACGTCTTTCGAGGTCTTTTCTTCCGAAAAGTTGCTCCATGTGCTTACTATTACATTAAATAAAAGTACTTCTCCTTTTTTGGGCGGATATCTTTTCCCAGTAGTAGTAAATGTATGTAATGTACTTTATTATTAACCGGTAAATATTTTTTTTGTTCAACATTAACATGCCCTTTGATTACTTTAAAATCTGTATTTCTTTATCTCTTTAGCTTCGTCCAGCTAGACTGATTAACTTCATCTCTTTTAAACAACTTATCACTTTTTGATTGGAGATAAAAACATTAATATAATTACTCTTCCTAAACATGATTACCAAAGGTACTTTTAGTTTTCTAGATCAGGTCTCACTACTGGACAGAGTCGTAATGATCATATGTAATCGAAAAAATATTTTATTTAACAAAATATTTAACAAAAACAACTTATATTGTTAATATTTAACAAAATCTAAATTTTTACTACCTTGGCATTTTGCATATATAAGTTTAAATTATTTCCACAATTGTCTTCAAATCATTTTCTTCATTGTCTTGTGATGTCGTCATTATCATTGTCATTGTCATTAAAATTACAAATGACGCCATCATTTGTTATTTTATTTTCTCATCCGAAATGTACTTTTAAAATTTTCAATTAAAATCACATATTAACCTTTTCTTGATACACTTTACCAAAATGTTCAAGTTTAAAGGTATCCCTCATATTCTATAGCAGCTTTGGTGTTTCTGTTTTGATATGTTGAGAAGCATAAACCGATATTTCAGAAATTTATACTGAAAGAACCAATCTTAGGAATGACCACTGTACCACCCTAGTTCTTACGTCTACCACCAGTCACAAGGCTGTACCACATTAGTTGTTACGTCTAACACCAGTCACAAGGCTGTACCACATTAGTTGTTACGTCTAACACCAGTCACAAGGCTGAACCACATTAGTTGCTACGTCTAACACCAGTCACAAGGCTGAACCACATTAGTTATTACGTCTAACACCAGTCACAAGGCTGTACCACATTAGTTGTTACGTCTAACACCAGTCACAAGGCTGTACCACATTAGTTGCTACGTCTAACACCAGTCACAAGGCTGAACCACATTAGTTGCTACGTCTAACACCAGTCACAAGGCTGTACCACACTAGTTGTTACGTCTAACACCAGTCACAAGGCTGTACCACACTAGTTTTTTTTTATTAATACATGAGGTACATCTGTATTAGTGCAGCTGCCCTAGACTATATGAAGTGGAGTACAGTGTGTCAAAAAAGCTAACTAGGTGATGCTAAA
>NW_025555933.1:0-11123 GCF_020424385.1 Procambarus clarkii
AAATTTTCCAATACACACAGGGACATTTCCCGCCATTTCCAACGTAAACACGTTCGAACGTTCCGACATATCCGGGAACAAAACAATGACACAGACATCAGTGTTGACACTGGCGAGGGGCGACAAAAGACGGAGGCCATAAAAAATGACAAAGAACGACAGTAACTCGCATTTAAAATGAAGAAAAATGAGAAATGGAAAGGCCAAGAGAACATAGTTTCTCCCCTTGTGAGGCTTGTGTTTCGGATACAGTCTGGCTCCGAACACGAGGAATGTGGCTTCGTCTGAGTCTGGCTCCGAACACGAGGGATGTGGCTTCGTCTGAGTCTGGCTCCGAACGCGAGGGATGAGGCTTCGTCTGAGTCTGGCTCCGAACACGAGGATGTGGCTTCGTCTGAGTCTGGCTCCGACCGAGGGATGTGGCTTCGTCTGAGTCTGGCTCCGAACGCGAGGAATGTGGCTTCGTCTGAGTCTGGCTCCGAACACGAGGGATGTGGCTTCGTCTGAGTCTGGCTCCGAACGCGAGGGATGAGGCTTCGTCTGAATCTGACTCCTAACAAGAGAGTCGAGCTCTAATTCGAGTCTGACTCTACAACATCAACGGTAATGAACAAGTACGAATTATATCATTCAGGAATAAATTTATTGAAGTGCATGTGTAAATTTTCAGAAATCATTGAATAGTTTCCTTTCAAAGCGCTTGGCCTGATAAAGTATGATATTCCAATTGTGGCTAACAAATCGCAAACTAATTCAAATACAATGAATACGTTGAGAGCATTATCAATACAGAGGCGACCAAGAGCATGATAAGAGTCTGTTCTCCCTGACATGTGTCACGCTCGACAACTCAAGTTAAAGATTGAGATCTTATTGTTATCAAGATATTTAACAAGGCAATTACCATGTAGATTTGTTTTTATGTCACTCCGGTTCGTACGTCATGCATTATTAATCCCCCTCTAATAGTGATTTCGGTGATACTAGTGATTTTGTGAAGAGAAGCCTCAATCACCAAACAATAAAATCCCTAACGGCCAGCAAAGAACTACATATCACCCATCATAAAATTCCCAATCATCAAACAAAAAACATTCAATTGGGAGTTTATTCGCGCAGGAATAAACTCCCAATCTTCCAGCAAAATGCTGTTCTGATCGCTATCTAATCCTTTCTGGCCTCAACAGTCATTTTTTTCCCACCTAGGAAGATCGCAGGCGGCCCAAGCTGTAATTTAAGTTAGAGAGGAGCGAGTCTTAAACACAATCTTGCGTAATATTTGGCTGTAAAGAGGAAAATTGTGGCAGATTGCGAGACAAAATGGCGGCCGGGCGGACAGCGACGCATCCGGGACTTGAAGGAACACAGCGACGCACGCCTAAGGCTCACACAACGGGAAAGGTGAGTGGTGGAGGGTCACGTGCTCAGCCAATCAGTGACGAGCTTCTGTGCCGTCACGCTGTGTTCTAAACGCTGTGTTGTGTGAATCTTCTTTACGATTACGCCATTTTTTATATAGTAAAGCCGACATACAGGTCACTCCTACTGAGTGGAAGAAAGGAATTAAATGAAGTTTGGGAGCGTAGCTTTCGCGTTGGAGAGGACTGCTGTAGAGTGAGTTGAGAACTGAAGTCATTTCTTCTGGCACTGGACGCAGGCCAGCGCCCCGATGACCTCTGAAGTAGCAGGGGTGACCAGGACCCGGATTCACGAAGCAGTTACGCAAGCACTTACGAACCTGTCCATCTTTTCTCAATCTTTGGCGGCTTTGTTTACAATTATTAAACAGATAATGAGCTCGGAAGCACCAGGAGGCTGTTTATAACAATAACAACAGTTGATTGGCAAGTTTTCATGCTTGTAAACTGTTTAATAAATGTAACCAAAGCCGCCAAAGATTGAGAAAAGATGTACACGTTCGTAAGTCCTTGCGTAACTGCTTCGTGAATCTGGCCCCAGGTTCGTAAGTGCTTGCGTAACTGCTTCGTGAATCTGGCCCCAGGTTCGTAAGTGCTTGCGTAACTGCTTCGTGAATCTGGCCCCAGGTGTCCGAGATTGTACTTTGTGTAACTATATGTACAAACGTTGACTTACTAAGCAAATAGATAGGCCTTATAAGGAGAAAAATATAGAATAGGAGAAAAAGACCCAATAGATAATTAGAAAATCGTTTTCCGGTTTGTCCATATTCAATAGTACCGATTTCTACTTTCTAATTGCGCTGTAAGTCGGTATATGTACTATGGTGCTCATTATTTCCTTAAGTACTACCAACACAGGAGGAACGGGCCGGAGATTGACACACACACACACACACACACACACAACACACACACACACACACACACACCACACACCACACACACACACACACACACACACACACACACACACCACACACACACACACACACCACACACACACACACACACCACACACACACACATGATCACAAACCTACAAAATCCTCAGAGGAATCGACCGGTAAACAAGGATAAACTATTCAACACGGGTGGACCGAACAAGGGATACAGGTGGAAACTGAGTACCCACATGAGCCACAGAGACGTTAGAAGGAACTTTTTCAGTGTCAGAGTAGTTAACGGATGGAATGCATTAGGCAGTGAGTGGTGGAGGCTGACTCCATACACAGTTTAAATGTAGATATGATAGAGCCCAGTAGGCTCAGGAATCTGTACACCAGTTGATTGACAGTTGAGAGGCGGGACCAAAGAGCCAAAGCTCAACCCCCGCAAGCACAAATAGGTGAGCAAATAGGTGAGTACACACCCCCACCACACACACACACACACACACACACACACCACACACACACACACACCACACACACACACACCACACACACCACACACACACACACACACACACACACACACACACAACCCACACACACACACACACACACACAACACTCACACACACACCACACACACACACACACAAACACACACACACACCATTGAAACAAGGAATTTTAAACCAGCATGTGAAAGAAATACTAGGGAAAGAGGAGGGGATACGCCCCAGCCTATTAGATCTCATTATCACTCAGAATGTAGAAGACATCGAGCGTTGGAACATGAAATACCACTAGGAGCTAGTGACCATTGTGTCCTAGTCTTTGACTACATGATGGAGCTTAAAATTGTGACCAAAGGACAAAAGGTCCGGGAAAGGAGACTTGATTACAGAAAAGGGGACTACAGAAGGATAAGGGGACTACCTGGAGAAGTGCAGTGGGAGGAAGAACTTAGAGGAAAAACAGTGCAAGGTATGATGAACCAATCATATTGAAATGCAAGGAGGCTGAAAGAGATTTATTCCAACAAAAAGGAAAAAAAGGAGGAATATAATAACCCATGGTTTAATAGACAGTGTCAGGAAGCAAAGGTGAGAAGCAGGAGGGAGTGGAGGAAGTACAGAAACAAAGGACAGAGGACAGCAGGATTAGATGTAACAGGCTAGGGAATGATTACATTAACATAAGACGAGTGTCGGAAAGAAATTATGAGAATGATATTGCAGTCAAAGCGAAAAAGCAACTTAAATTACTACATAGCCATAAAGAAGGAAGATGGTCGGTAAATGACCAAGTGACAAGACTGAGGAAAACAGAAGGGGCCATATACAGAAAGCGACAAGGAAATCTGCGAGGTACTGAATGCAAAATTCCATGGAGTGTTTCACAACCGACCTGACAGCTCCCATTGTTAGAAGAGATACCCAAGATGAAAGACTATCAATATAGAGGTGACAGCAGAGGATGTAATGAAAGTTTGACAACACGGATGCAAATAAAGCTTTGGACCAGACAAAGTATCACCGTGGATACTTAAAGAGGCAGCGCAGGCTCTCACGTTGCCTCTGGCAATGATCTTTAATGAGTCACTTACGGTCGGGAGAATTGCCCAGTTTGCTGGAAGGAGGCAAATGTCGTACCGATTTTCAAAAAGGTTATAGGGGGGAGGCACTTAACTACAGACCCGTATCACTGACAAGCATCCCCTGCAAAATACTTGAAAGAATAATTAGGCTAAGACTTGTTGAGCACCTGGAGAGCATTGGGTTTGTAAACAAGCACCAACATGGGTTTCGGACAGGGAAATCATGCCTAACAAACCTTTTAGAATTCTATGATAAAGTAACAAGGATAAGGCAGGACAGAGAAGGCTGGGCAGACTGCATATTTCTTTGACTGCCAAAAGGCCTTTGTACAGTACCGCACATGAGACTGCTTACAAACTTAAAAGGCAGGCAGGAGTAAGCGGAAAAGGCCCTAGTATGGGTGAAGAACTACCTAACAGGAAGGAGCCAGGGGTAAGGTAAGGGGCGAGAAGTCGGACTGGCGAACAGTAACAAGTGGAGTACCTCAAGGATCGGTGCTGGGACCAATCCTCTTTCTAATTTACGTAAATGATTGTTTACAGGAGTAATCATACATGTCAATGTTTGCGGATGACGCAAAATTAATGAGAAGAGTTGTGACAGACGAGGAATTGTAGGATCCTCCAAGAGGACTTAAACAGGCTGCAGAGATGGTCAGGGAAATGGCTACTGGAGTTTAACACCATTAAATGTAAAGTTATGGAAATGGATCAGTACAGGAAACCAAAGGGACAGTACACAATGAAGGGGAACAGCCTACCTGTAACGATTCGAGAAAGAGAACTGGGAGTGGATGTGGACACCTAATCTAACTCCTGAGGCACATATAAATAGGATAACGACAGCAGCGTACTCTACACTGGCGAAAATTTAGAACTTCATTCAGAAACCTAAATGAGGAGGCTTTTAGGGCGCTTTACACTGCCTACGTGAGACCCGTCTTAGGAGTATGCCGCGGCCATCATGGACCCCACACCTGAAGAAACACAAAAGAAACTGGAGAAGGTTCAGAGGTTTGCGACGAGGCTTGTCCCAGAGTTACGAGGGATGGGATATGAAGAGCCGGCTAAAGGAACTGAACCTTACGACACTAGAGAAAGAAGGGAGAGAGGAAGGTATGATAGGGACATATCAATACTCAGGGGAATTGACAAAGTGGAAATAGATGACAATGTTCACAAGTAATAATACAACGAGAGGGGGACACGGGTGGAAACTGGAAACTCAGATGAGTCACAGAGATGTTAGGAAGTTTTCTTTTAGCGTGAGTAGTAGTAGAAAAATGGAATGCACTTCAGGAACAGGTGGTTATGGAAGCAAATACTATTCATACTTTTAAAAACTAGGTATGATAGTGAAATGGGACAGGAGTCAATTGCTGTAAACAACCGATAGCTAGGAAAGGCGGGATCCAAGAGTCAATGCTCGATCCTGCAAGCACACGTATAGGTGAGTACATATAGGTGAGTAGACACACACACAAACACACACACACACACACACACACACACACACACACACACACACACACACACACACACACACACTAGTGGTAGGTTAGGGGAGCCTGCAACACAGCTCCCTGACACCTGTTCACTGCTGGGTGAACACAGCATCAAGCGAAAGAAACTAGCCCATTTGTTTCCGCCTTGGAGAAAATCAAACCGTTGTGTGGGTGTGGTGTGTGTGGGTGGTGTGGTGTGTGTGTGGGTTGTGGTGTGTGTTTTGTGTGTGTGTGTTTTGTTGGTGTTGGGTGGGTGGTGTGTGTGGGTGTGTGTGTGTGTGTGTGGTGGTGTTGTGTTGTGGGTGTGGGTGTGTGTGTGTGTGTGTGTGTGTTTTTTCCGAGTGTGCGTTCATGTTCGCGACTATAACACGCGCCACTTGAGTAAGTCAAGCAGCCATTTTTGGTAAAAAGAAAACTACAGTATTGCTTCTGTAATGTTTGGTACATATTGGTACTTTTCTGGTGGTCCATCACTACATATTGGTACTTTTCTGGTGGTCCATCACTACATATTGGTACTTTCCTGGTGGTCCATCACTACATATTGGTACTTTCTGGTGGTCCATCACTACATATTGGTACTTTCTGGTGGTCCTCACTACATATTTGGTCTTTCTGGTGGTCCATCACTACATATTGGTATTTCTGGTGGTCCATCACTACTATTGGTACTTTCTGGGTGGTCCATCACTACATATTGGTACTTTCTTGGGGGCCATCATTACAATATTGGAACTTTCTGGGGGGAAAAAAAAGGGGAAAAGGGGGGGAAAAAATAAAGGGGAAACCGGGGGGAAAAAAAAGGGGAAAAGGGGGGGGCCACAAAAAAGGGGGGGGGGGAAAAAAATAAGGGGAAAAGGGGGGGAAAACAAAACAAAAGGGGGAAAAGGGGGGGCCAAAAAAAGGGGAAAAGGGGGGGAAAAAAAAAACAAAAAAAACAAAGGGGAAAAAAAAAAAAAAAAAAAAAACCGGGGGGGGGGGGGGGGCCAAAAAAAAAAAAAAAAAAAACAACAAACAAAGGGGAAAGGGGGGGGGCCAAAAAAAAAAAAAAAAAAATAAACAAAACAAAGGGGAAAAAAAAAAAAAAAAAAAAAAAAAACCGGGGGGGGGGGGGGGGGGGGGGCCAAAAAAAAAAAAACAACTACAAGACCGGGGGGGAAAACAAACAAAGGGGAAAAGGGGGGAAAAAAAGGGAAAGGGGGGAAAAAAGGGGCCGGGGTGGGAAAAAAAAGGGAGAAGAGGGAGAGAGAGAGAGGGAGGGAGGGAGAGAGAGAAAGGAGAAGAAAGAGAGAGGAGAGAGAAGAGAGAGAGAGAGAGAGAGAGAGAGAGGAGAGAGAGAGAGGGAGAGAGAAGGAGAGAGAGAGAGAGGAAAGAGAGAGTATAGGCCCAAGGCAACTCAGTACCTTTGCTCGTAAGTCACTCCTTTCCGCCTCCCTTTGTACACAGGACAGCTGACAGAGCGAATATTTAGTATGCAATTTCTCTACTTTAACAGGGAACCAATTTTTCGGATCTGTCTGTTTGTCTGTTCAAAGTCGGCGTTATGAGGAGGAGGATTCGAACCTGCCTCGTTTGGTACTTCTAAGCAAACCCCATAACTTGGTACAAAAAGCAATGCATGCTGGGATTGAGCTGAATTCTCTAGGAGGGCTTCCTAGGCTTTTAACTGAAGCCCAATCAGAGGCTTCCAACTAAAGCCCAATCAGAGGCTTCCAACTGAAGCCCAATCAGAAGGCTTCCCAACTGAAGGCCCAATCAGAGGCTTCCAACTGAAGCCCAATCAGAGGCTTCCAACTGAAGCCCAATCAGAGGCTTCCAACTGAAGGCCAATCAGAGGCTTCCAACTGAAGGCCAATCAGAGGCTTCCAACTGAAGCCCAATCAAAGGCTTCCAACTGAAGACCAATCAGAGGCTTCCAACTGAAGACCAATCAGAGGCTTCCAACTGAAGCCCAATCAGGGGCTTCAAGCATCCCCCCCCCACGCACTGTGTGGTGTATAAGGGTTCCAACTCTTCAAATGCACAATGGAATCCCATTCACGTGACGAATCAGTGAGGAAATCAGAACTCCTGATTTCCTCCTGAGAACTCTCCACAGCCAGAACACATTGGGAAGGGCAGTGTGTGTGTGGCACCCTGACTGGGGTTCTGTAGGCAGCCTCGGAAACCCCTAGAGGGTTCAGGGGAATCACTCGCTGCATGGTTTTTTTTATACCGTGTGGTGGTGTAGTGGTGTATAGGGAGGTTTGGCTTGGAAGTACCAGTTCAGCGGGTTCGAATCCTTCTTATGGATCCTACTGATTATCTCACCGATGCCTCACTTTAACGTGATTTTGTACATATTATATATATATATATAATATATTATATATAATATATATATATATATATATATATATATATTTATTATATAGTACAAGCCGGATCACGATACCACTATCTGCTATCATCCCAATTGTTTCATCCACAATCACTATCATCCATCATCGGGATGATAGCGGACAGAGTGTATCGTGATCCGGCCTGTACTCCTCTTGACATACCAGAAAACACACTGAGGAAACTACTCCAAGCCTGCACTAAAGAGGCACCCTTCTTGAGCCCGGATGGGCACATGTATAAGCAAGTAGATGGGGTCGCCATGGGTTCTCCCCTAGGTGTCCTGTTTGCGAACTTCTACATGGGTACCATCGAGTAAAAAGTCCTAGTCGACATGAACTTGAAACCCGCCATATACTGCAGGTATGTTGACGACATTTTTACACAGGTACCTGATGTCAGACGTCTGCAGGAGCTGAAGGAGGCATTCGAGCAGAATTCTGTGTTGAGTTTCACTTACGAGGTGGAGAATGATGGGAAAATACCTATTCTAGATGTAACAGTCACGGAAAGGAACGGAGGCTTCCACACTGCAGTCTACACCAAGGAAACATATATAGGAATGTGCCTCAATGCCAATAGTGACTGCCCAGACAGGTACAAGAGGAGTGTTGTCAACGCTTACGTCGACCGGGCTCTAAGCCACAGCTCAGGATGGAAGCAAGTCGATGAAGAACTCTGTAGGGTAAGGCAGGTCCTAGTCAACAATGGCTTCTCAAACGGTTTTGTTGAAGACATCATAAGAAGGAAGGTGAAACGCCATGCAACCTCTGAAGAGTCAACTAACACAACACCTGTACCCTCTATTAGACTATTTTACAGGAACTTCTTTTCAATGGCTCATAAAACGAAGGAAAGTGTCCTGAAAGACATTATTGATAGGTACGTTATCCCTACAGACAAAAATCTGAAAATACAATTGATAATTTACTACAAAAACAAAAAAATGGGCCAATCTACTCATGAAAAACTCCCCAGACACCAAATAGAACGTCCTGAAGGAAACCAACGTCGTCTATGCCTTCACATGCCCACTTGGGGACTGTTAGCCCCAAAGAACTCAGTATATAGGCAAGACAACAACGTCTCTTTCCAGGCGATTAACAATGCACAAACAACAGGGCTCCATCAAGGAACATATAATCTCTTCCCACAACCAGACCATCACCAGAGAAGTCTTAACAAACAACACAGAAATCATCGATGAATACAGCAATAGCATTAGACTCGACATCTGGAGGCACTACACATGAAATCGTCAACACCAGCAATCAACAGCCAATTAATACACAACTATAGTCTACCCACTTGAAGACCCCGAACCAACATAGAAGCAGCAAGAGGCAGTATGGGCCAATAGGCCTTCTGCATTTACTTCCATTCTTATGGTTTCATAACGCAATTTATACCCATTGTTTCGTGTTCTGGCATATGTCCTGTCACCAGCAGTAAAATAGGTACCTGGGAGCAGTAAAATAGGTACCTGGGAGCATTAAAATAGGTACCTGGGAGCAGTAAAATAGGTACCTGGGTGTTAGTCAGCTGTCACGGGCTGCTTCCTGGGGGTGGAGGTCTGGTCGAGGACCGGGCCGCGGGGACACTGAAAGCCCCGAAATCATCTCAAGATAACCTCAAGATAACCTCCCACGCCCGCCGATGTCACAGCACGCCCGGGGGACGGAGGGGACTCCCCCAACTAACCAGGAACCCCTCAGCCAAGAACACGGTCCTGGGAACAATGCACCCAGAGGCGCACCCAGAGGGGACCCAGACCCAATAGGAACGTGTCGGGTGTGTGACGAATCACACAGCCTTAGAAAACGATGGAACCCTACATCAGCCACACGGCTGTGAGGGTTCCACGGACGGTACCTGTAGAGGGGGAGGCCCACAGTCTCCCCGGCCACCCCCACACATCCCAGCAAAACTTCATGTCATCAGATGACCTCCTGGGGGCCATCAAAGCATCCACCACCAGAACTCTTCCCCCCATTCCCTAAAGCAGCGCGCCCATTTGCAGCAGGGAAATATACAGACCTGCTCAGGAAAGTAAATGAACGGTCTGAAAATCTTAATGCTGCAGCCACCATCAAAGCATGGCATAATTTGCTCCGGTTTGGCAATATTTGCTTAGGCGTACCCTGCAAGAAGAGCAAGTCCACTAGCCTCATCATTAACTATGGCAAATAATAGTTTTCCCCGAGCTGACAACGTGATCGCCCCATCCCTCCTCAACGCAAAAACCGTCGTGGCAGACCTAAGAGTTCCAATGACAATTTTAAGCTTGGAACACAAGTGACCAAGAAAATTGAAGAGAGCAACACAGTAGGGGCAATTAGGTTACTTATCAGTGAAGAGACAATCGCCCCTAGAAATACAGCAACTGCCGACTCACTGAGAGAGAAGCACCCTCCTAGAGTACCATGGGAACCCACTGCTCAGGACACAAATGTCCCAGACATGGGACCTCTATTCCTCCAAGCGTCAGAGGTATACAAAGTCGTCATGTTATTTCCACCAGGTCCAGCAGGGGGATACACTGGAGTACCTCAGCACCTCAAGGAGATGACAAACCCAGTTCTCGGCGAAGTTGCCGAGACACTATTGTCAGAGATTACGAAGTTTGTCAACGACTGTCCTCTCCGGGCTGATCCCAGATACAATTAAAACCCTTCTTCTTCAGAGTATCCCTTTGTACCCTTAAGAAAGAAGGATGGTGGAGTCAGACCCATTGCCGTGGGTAACACACTTCGGCGCCTTTTGCTAGGGCAGCTGTCAGAAACATTAGCATTGACGCTGCAATGATGCTTCGACCCCATCAACTAGGTTTTGGTGTCCCCATGGCTGTGAAGCAGCAGCTCATGCAGCACGAGCCTATATCAAGGACCTCCCAGAAAATAAGGCATTAATTAAATTAGACTTTAAAAATGCCTTCAACCAGTTAAAAGGGATGTGGTACTGGAAGAGGTTCGAAACAAGCTTTCCTCGCTCTACTCCCCTTCGTCTCAGCAGGGTACAGTAGGGAATCGACGCTGCTGTTTGGGGAACATGAAGTTGTTTTCTGCAGGTGTCCAGCAGGGAGACCCACTTGCCCCTTTTTCTTTTCTGCATGGCTGTTAAAGAGGTCACAAGCAGGTTGACCAGCGAACTCAACATCTGGTTCCTGGACGATGGCACCCTGGCAGGGACACAGGAGTCCCTGCTAGAAGATCTACAGCTGGTGAAATCTAAGGGAGAGGAGTTAGGTACTCACCTTGAACCCCTTAAAGTGTGAAATCATCTCATCCAGCCAACCAACCATAGATGCAGCGCGAACCATATTGCCAGGAGCCCA